>JASDQU010244267.1:0-54290 GCA_032191745.1 Picea mariana
AACTCCATGCGTGCGAAGGTGGTGGGATTACCACCGCCACGCATTTTATTAATTGCTGAGTATAGTGTTTTTTAAAACCATAATCGTTTATACCATTTGTATCGGCCAACAAATAGGTGTGTAATCATATCGACGTGCCACTTACCCGAAGCAGAACCAACACTACACGTTACATTCAAATGCCAAGTGTACAGTTCAATTCAACACCATATCCAACGATCATCGTGTCAATTCAATGTTTCAAACCAATGTTAATCAAAACATGTCAATACATAGTTTGAAACTTACCAAGCATCGATTTAAAATTAAAACCCAAAAGATTTCATCAACGCACCTTCAAACCATTGCTCTTTGACCTTATAAACTTACCAATATACTCGTTGCATATTCAAATGTTTTCATTCGAGAGTTTTTAGAACATTGCAACCAAAACAAATTTCAATATAATCAAGGAGTGGAGAGCCCCTAGCGAGGATGAAAACATATAAGACCAAAATCGATCACAACCTTTACAAAGTTAAATGTAATCAGATAATCTTCATGCTTAAAGGCTTAGTAATCAAACAGATCCAAATGTGCAATCAAGGTAAGAGTATAAGTTTGAAAAAAATATTTTGTAGTCATGTAATAAACCGATGGTCGAGATCAAAGACGACGATAGTCCAAACGATGAAAGAGGTGTTTTCGCACTTCCAGTTGTGAAAACTCAAACGAAATAAAATTGTAATTATCGCAAACATGAAACAAATGTCTAGTAGCACAATGCAACAACGATTTGTCGTAATCAGACAAGGGGTGTAGGCAGCTTTTTCGAGAGCAATCAAAAAAATTGAGTTGGCTGCCAACAGGCCCAAATTGTAGGACGCCACTATTGTGTGATTGCAATCACCAGCTGAAGGAAGTAGTAAGATCCTTGCAGAGTAGGATTCCATTGCTATTGTGATTGAGATAACTAGATAAATATGGTATTAAGATCCTTGATATAATCGGTGTGTCATTGTTGTTGTGGCATATGTCACTAGCTAAAGGTAGTATTAATACCCATGCATGCTAAAATCCCACACGATTTTGAGGTGCTGCAAGTCAATGAGCCTCTCCAATAGACCTTAGATGAATTGTTGTTAGCATGATTAATTTGTTCTTGAGTACCTTGGGTTTGGATTCTTGAGAGTTGATATGAATTATGATGTCATTTTCTCATTGAGTTTGATCCGTTCTTGCAGAGCATTACCTATGAATATGGTTGCATTGGTTTGGTGGAAAATTGACCCTTGGTGCGATTTCCCCCTTGTTTATTGAATTTTGGTTTGTGGGATCTTATTGAAAACTAGTTCATGAGATCTTCTTTTACATTATGATTTATCGGAGTTGGAGTACAGTTTCTCAACCTTGAACTTTCACAAACTACAAGTTGAGGTATTTTGTATTTGAGTATTAAATTGTGCATTGCTAGTCAATTGGTTGATATTATATTTTCTAGTTCTCTATGGATCTTTGGCATGCTCCTTAGATAGTCTAGTTGTTGGATTATATGCATGTGAGTGATGTTTTTAGATTTTCTTTGTTTTGATGTATATGGTTTTAAAGATTATTTTTTTTTAGAGTTAACACCCTAATGGACTGTTATAAAACATTCCTGAGTTAAAGAAAATATGAGACACTTGATGGTGTAGAAACATT
Organism: Picea mariana; assembly: GCA_032191745.1. Lineage (NCBI taxonomy): Eukaryota > Viridiplantae > Streptophyta > Pinopsida > Pinales > Pinaceae > Picea > Picea mariana. Next base: position 1,681 of record JASDQU010244267.1, read on the forward strand.
TGTAGAGAATTGTGATCTAATATCGCAATGGAGAAGAAAAAATGATACTCTTACTAGGGTAAGATAATACTCTTATTGGGGCATACAGAGAAGTGCGAACTTATATAACACATAGAGGCATGTTAAGCTACATAAAGAGATGACCTCATATGCAAAAAAAAAATAAAAAAAATAAAAAAATAAAAAATACCTTAGAATTGACTCGAATTTATCAAACCACTATTTATTAATGCAAAACCACTAGCATCCACCAATTCATTATGAAAAACATGTGGCATTCATCGACATAAAAATCAAGTGGGAGTTGCGTCCATCACGGGAAAATAGGACATGTAAATTAAAGTAGTAGCAGGTGAAAGTGGACTTCCATGCATGGAAATTCCATAGTGTAGATGCTTCTCCCCATCGACCACATACTTTGCATCACATGTGCATTTCTTAGTTTCTTAAGGAAGTGTGTTTGTTAGTGCACCTTGAAATCTCTTCACCTTGATAGGATTCCTTTAGTTGGGACTTGGTTCTTTATGTAAAACAACTGGCATCTACCAATTCAGAAGGAAAAACAGAAGGAAAAACATCTGTAAAGCATCTACCAATTCAGAAGGAAAAACAGGTGTCAACCACCAACATAAGAAGAAAGTGGGAGGCAAGTTGCAACCTCTATGATTGGAAAGTGTTGTAAATTAACAGTTCAGAGAGAACATCGCACATCTTATGCATCTTTATTTTATTATTAAATTGTTTTGAAATGAAGAAACAAATGTTGTATTTTGAATGGGTGGAAGCATGAAGTTCCTATCAATTACTTCCCATCATTGCATTATTGAGTATTTCCATTTACCAAATATTACCGATATGATTCCTTTAGTTGGGACCCAATTATTTACACAAACTAGTTCGCTTCCATCAACATAAGAAGAAAGTGTGAGGCAATTTCCATCACTAGTAAGTGGGACGTGTTGTAAATTAAAGAAATAAAGTTGGCATCCATGCTTGCAAATTTCTTAGTGTAGTACTGCATCTTACGCATCTCCTTGTCAACCACATACTTTTCATTTCTCCTCCATCTTACACATCTCCCTGTAGGCCACATACTCTGCATGTCTCACCATCGCAAGTGGTACGCATGACATGTGAGTTTAGTAGTTGTGTATGTGTGGGTTTAGTAGTTGTGTAAGGAAGTTTCTTTATTTTTAAGTGGATATGCATCCCTTATTGGAACTAAAGAATTAATCAATTTTTTAATTACAAAGTTTAATCTTATGGTCAGGAATTAAAGATGTTGGCATATTTTCACCGTTGTCTCTAAATCAATGAATGATATTGCTAGCATTAACTCCCTTGAATTTGTGAATGTGTTTGTTTATCATTACTTAACTTGTTTGTTGTTTCATTTTTAAATTTTCAATTTTTTAACTTGAAATAATTACGTGGCGTGTTGTTACTTTTGACCACCTCCCATGTCGAGGAGTGGACAAAAATAATTAAGTACCAAGAAAAAATTCCAAGGAGTGGAAATTTTTTTGAGGACTTTTTACTTTGAAATAATTAAGTACTAGGAAAATTACCGAGGAGTTTTAACATGAAATAATTAAGTACCATAAGTTTTAACTTGAAATAATTAAGTATCATGAGTTTTTAACTTGAAATAATTAAGTACCATGAAAAATGTCGAGGAATTTTTACTTGAAATAATTAAGTAGCAAGGAAAATTTATGTGCACTTTAAACATAAAATATTCCATGCATTTTAAACATTCACTATAATTTATGTTGCCTCTGGTAACATTTAACTACGCCATGAAGAGTGGAAATAAAGGAGTAGTGGGGGTGATATTGATGAGCTGACACATATACAATTGGGAAAAAAAGGGATATGAGTGGTGGGAAGATTTATAGGAGTAATAAAAAACAATTGAATCCAAATGTGCATGTTGTTGCACAACAATACCAACCCATCAGGAGACCAACCTATTAGGAGAGGAGAGTTGCATTGTTTAGGAGAAGACATTGATCAAGATAGCAGAGGGACATTTGTGCGTACAAAACCATAGACATTCCACTTAGGTAGGTACAAAATAATTTTTTATGTGTTTAAATGTGTTTTATTAGGGAATTTATGTTCTTTTGTCAGTCTGCAACTTCGTCATTACGTTTTCATGATGTATGCGATATTATTCTCTCTTTTATTAGATAATCGTAGATAATCACTGTTTCTATTAAGTTATTATTAATCTGTTTGATTCAATTCTGGACAATATCCAAATATCCAAAAGCCTCTAACACGAGTGTTAGTAGGAAGAAATATCCTAAAGCCTATAAGCCGAGCATCCATAGGAACAAATATCCAAAATCCTCTAAGTTGAGCGTCTATAGAAAGAAATATCCAAAGCACGACCAGAATGAAGATTCATTCAACAATGTTACAAGCTTTGCATGAAAAGGGCATCAAAGTTGAATCATCTGACTCACTCCAAGCCTTCTTGGACTATTGTAATATTATCTACAATGAAAAATTTCTTGATAGCAAAAAGCTTGAAATATAGGATATCCTAGTTATATATGGTATTAAACTCTAAAATCTATATTAAACCTTAGTATTAAACCCTAAACATAAAATCTGTATTAAATCCTTAAATATGTATTAAATACTATGATATCCTACTCATCTATGGTATTAAAACCTAAAGTTGAGTCATTTGACTCATTCCAAGCCTTCTTTTACCATTGTAATATTATCTACAATGAAAAAGTTGTCTGATAGGAAAAGCTCAAAAGATATGATATCCTTCATGTGCCTTCCCAAAGCCTTAGATTAATATAATTCTCTCTGATAAAAATATTTTCTCTTGACAACATGTGATATACTCGATGTGCATGTCCAGAGCCTTGATTAATATTTTATATGATACATTGATTGAAGGGCATGCAAAAGCATTGATGGAATTGACAGAGGAGATGTTGAAAGAGAAAAGCATGGAATCCATGAAAATTCTATTTGTATTGAGAAGAAGGGTTTCCCAGAGAAATATGGAGAGATTAGATTGGTTTGAAGAACAACTTGTCATGCAACACCGAATGAGGATAGCCACCAAAATGGTTTGAATTGAGGGGAATGCGATGAAGTTTGAATTAGTCTTGAGAATGCTAAGTGTCTTAAATTTTTGTGAATATCATTTCAAAATATTTCACTATAGTACAAATAATTTTTCAATGGCCAACTCAAATTAGTTAAGTACTAAGTTATTCCAAATGATCAAGTGTGCTTCTTAAATTCAAATTAGCTAAGTAAGTATTAAGTTATTCCAAATGGTGAAGTATTCTTTTAGATATCAAGCAATTCCAAATATTTAGTTTTCGAATAATTCCATAGTATAAGGGGTTTAGTTAGTGTGGAAGCATGGTTGCTTTAAATATTTTTATGATATTCGTAAGAATCAAGTGATCATAAGTGATCATAAGGTAATTTGCACTAAATTTACACTTGGTTTGAACTGAGTGGAATGTGATGAAGTTTGAATTAGTTTTGCAAGAATATTTCATTGAATATTAAAAAAAAGGGTTAAACATTTTGTTTGTGGGGATTTATGATTCAGCAGGCAACGAGGTAGCCCAACAGAGATGTGACTGAAGGGCATGCAAAAGCATTGGTTCAATTGGTGGAGGGGACGTTGAAAGAGAATAACATGGAATCCATGATAATTCCATTTTGGATGGAGAAGAAGAGTTTCCAGAGCAATATGGAGAGATTAGATTGGTTTCTGGAACACCTTGTTATGGAGCACTGAATGAGGAAAACTACCAAAATTATTTGCACTGAGCGAAATGCAATGAATTTTGAATTAGTCTTGAGAACAAGACTATCTTAAATTTGTGTGAATATCATTTCAAAATATTTAACTATAGTACTATAATTTTTCAATGGCCAACTCAAATTACTAAAGTAAGTACTATGTTATTCCAAATGATCAAGTGTGCTTCTTAAATTAAAATTATCTAAGGAAGTATTAAGTTATTCCAAATGGTGGAGTATTATTTTAAGTATCGAGTTATTCCAAATCTTCAGTTTTCAAATAATTTCATACCTAAGGGGTTTAGTTAGTGTGGAAGTGTTGGATAAGCATTTTTGGATAAAGTTTTGAGGAAAATCCCAAGTATGGAGGAGATGCGTAGAAATAGAAGAAAGAAGAGAATGAAGGAGTAGAGTGCTCAGTAAAGGCATATTCAGGATCATAGCATACAATAAAAGCATACTTGAAAGCGAAGAAGAATAAAGAAAGAGAATAAAGCCAGGAGATAAAGTGGGCGAAATGGAAGGACAACAGTTCTACATGCAAAATTAGTATGCAGGAAAAGCATGTCCGAACAACAAGTCAACATGAGTTTTAATGAGTCATAGTGAGTTGTCATAGGGTTTTGGGGATGAATGAATAGGGTTTTGCACCCTAATTTCCATGTATAAATATGTAATGGGTCTAACATATTAGGGGTTCTGGTAGAGGGTTCTGTCATGTTGGTTCAGTAAGTGATGAGTAGAGAAAAAAGATTCTATGTCCAAGTATGTAATGAGAGTTGCAGAGAGAGAAGATAGCACTGTAGAGCATCTAGGTAGGGTGGGGACTGATAATGATGGATCTTTTGTAGTGCAATATGCAAGCTTGAGAAAATTGCCTAAATAAGAATAACAAAGAAGCTAGTCATTGTGGACGTAGCCCAGAGTTGGGTGAACCACATTAAATTTTGTGTTGATTGTTTAATTATGTGATTGTTCATGACTATTTTGTTTATGCATTCTCAGATATAGCTTTGTTTATAATATGATGTTGTGTGGTAAGAGTGAATGGCTCAATAGATGGTTTAGATAATAACTTGCATTACACCAACGTTGTGTAAGTAAATGTATGAACTAATCAAGGATTAACAATTACCAAATATTGCACATAGAATAAGTTAAGTAATAAGGAACATGTTGATGGCCTCACATCCCCTTACACCTTTAAAAGCTTGGTTCCTGTAGTACCAGTAGATACCTTGGTTGAGACTTCACCTACATGTAGGTGATGCCACAAGGGCCAATATCTAAAGGGTTTTGTTGGTTAAGTAACTTGAACCTAGGGTCTTACAACTGTGCGCCAACAAATGGTTATGTTGCTAGGACTCAGAATCTGGAGTTGAGAGAATGCTTTGGAGACCAAGTAAGAAAGAGATCATTGAATGGATAGAAAGGAAAGAATGAGGATTTGACCGATGAGAGAATAGAAACCCTTGGATGTGAGATGAACAATGGATGCAAAGGTATGTGTACACAGAGCTACATGAGATTTTCTTTGGTGAATTTTCAATTATTTAATTGAGTGGTTAGAAATATTAGCGGAGAACACTAGAAGGTACTGAACAATTGTGTCGAGGAACTGGAATCATGATTTGGTAAGATAGTTAAATTCAGTAAGCAATAATACTTCCCACACAATTTATTTCTGGTTAGACAACATATTAGGGGGCTATGTAAATTTTTTTTTTATAGACAGTACATAGTCATATAGTGTCGCAGAAAGGGATTTATTTAAGGGTTCGTGTGGAAAGTTTATGAATTCACTAGGTACTTGGATAAATATGTTGTTGTGTGACAAGTGTGTGATGGAAATGGAATCTGATTTCTAAGGGGTTTCGTGCACACAGGGGAACTGGGGAATGAACATAGGATAGCTTGAAGGTAGGAAAAAATGAAGAGAGGGATGAACAAGGAAGGGAAGGAATAAGGATGCAGAGAGATGAATAAGGTATCTCAGAAGGAGAAGATGAGTTTGTAGTGTTTCATAGTGGAGGAAGGTACAAGAGGTTGAAGACTGGAGCTGAGAAAGGAGAGTCTAGTAGTGAGTACGAGTGGAGAGGGCCTTAGGAAATAGTCCAGATCATCGAGGTACCATGCACAACAAAAGAGGGAGAGGGGTCTCGGTTCATTCCTATAATAGAAGAACCAGTAAGCCCTACTTAGGCTAGATCCTATGTTGAATCCATGACCCTGTGTGTGTCACCAAGATCAGAGGTAATAATTGAGGATTAGTCAAAAGTTCTTATAGCTAGAAGAGGAAGTCAAAACAGTGGTATTCATAGTAGTTGGAGTAGTGCGTCAAGTCAAAGAAGTGGAAATAGTGTGTCGGGTCAGAGTAAACCAACATAACCAAGAGGGGATACTACACAAAATGACATGGTAGGATTATACCACACGTTGAGAGTTCCTGAATTTCAAGGAGTGGGTCAGAGGATCCAGAAAAACATCTATTTGTATGTGAGACAATTTGGGCTGCAAAGAATGTCTAAGAAAAGGTTGTAAATATTGCACATTTGGCAACAACGTTTAGAGGTCGTGCACTAGTATGGTACATGAAGCTGCAAAGTACCACAACTATAGGGCAAATGATGAATTTAGTAGAAATTACACAAGCGTTGTTGAAAGAGTTCAAGAATCCAAAATCTGAGTCATAGTACATTACAGAGTTGAAGGAACTAAAATAGGTACAAACTGAGCCAGTGTGGGACTTTGATTAGATATTCAAGGATGTGATGGGTAGGTTAATGTTCTAAAATCTTGATCAACAACACAGGGAATGGTTTATTGTTGGACTCTTACTACACATCCATGACCCATTGATACAACAAAAGGTTACATCGTAGCCTGAAGCATTGGAGATAGCAATGAAGTTGGAAGCATCTCCCATAGGAGATAGTGGGGGAATCACGCAAGTCTATATGCAATTACCTACCTTGAACATTCAGTTGGTAGAGCTTACAAAAGGAAAGGAAAACAGGGAACAGGTCTAGTGCACCAAGTGCAGGACAAAAGTCCACCATAAGGAAGAGTGCCCAACCATTGCGCAGTATTTGGCAACTAAAGCACCAAATACATTACCAGAAGGTAGATACTATGAGATATGTAAGAAATGGGGACATCACCCACATGATTTTCCATTGCTGCAGAAATACCAGAGTATGCCAATAAATGTGTTCTATAGGTTTTTCAAATCAGTAGGGCATGAAGGAAAGGATTTTTGCACATTCAATTTGATGAGAGAGCCCACTTAGGATATGTACAAAATTCAGGAGGAGACTGCTGCAACAGAGGGAGGATGTTCATATTATAACAATCAAAGAGGATTTAATCAAGGAAAATATGGAGGATTTGGTAGAGGTCGAGGAAGAGGGAACTATGGCAGAGGAGGATGAAGACCAATAATATGTTACAATTGTAATAAACCAAGACACTTAGCTCGTGACTACCCAAATCCTTGTACAATTTGCACGTACTGTCGAGCAATGTACCACACAACAAAAGACTATCCTAAACTACTATTGAAGTGGTAGGCAAGAGGGAATCATAATCATAAACCAAATCAGAATGTCCAAAAGATATCAACAAATATATGGGATGAAGGACCTAAAATAGAAGCTATTACATGCAGAGGATCTAGAGCAGGGATTGATGCGAGAGTTGGAGGAAGGAAGGTTGAGGAATGGGTGAATAAATCAACAAGACTTATGCCAATGTTTGACCCAAAACAAGAGAAATAGACATACAAGAAGACAATAAAGGAGATACTAGGACCAGATTGGGTAGCATTGACATCATATGCACCCCTTGTGGTTGACATGCCCCCAGTGTATGATCATACTATCCTAGAAAGGTCGTTGGAGAAGGTAAGTACTTTAAGAGAATTCCTGGAAAGCTGTTTAGAACTAATGGAAAATGAAACTGCGTTGAATACATTATGTAGAATTATTGATTAGTGTGCACAAGAAAAGGAATTTCCTATCATATAGAGGGTAGTAATTTAGGTACCGCGTAAGAAGAGGACTAATGGAGAATTCATATTAGTGTGCAGATTGGAGTGTATGATGTGGACAATGTCATCTTAGACTTGGGATCTGATGTAAATGTGTTACTAAAGAAAACATGGGAAAGGATGGGAAAACTTAAGTTGATTTGGTCTCCTGCTCAGCTAAGACTGGAAAAACAACACAAGATAGTACCAATTGGGTGATTGATAGGGATACCTGTGAACATATATGGGATGTGGCATGTGGAGTATAACAAATTTTGAAATTATTGAAATTATGGATGACAGTCAACCATACCCAGCACTGATGGGGTTAGAATGGGATTTTGACAATCAGGTGATCATTAATATAAACAGGAGGGAGATGATATTTGAAGTAGGATATTTAAAATTTATTGCTCCATTGGATTCGACGGAAGGAAAGAGGTACATAGAGCTAGAAAAAGGGAATGCAATTGATAACTTGTATAATATAACTATGTGAATCGATGACTATGTTAACCCCACTACATATGGTGCACTTAGTTGGAGGATCATTATCTCATGTGTGTCATAATCAGAGGAAGGATTGGAACATTGGTAGAAGAGGATGCATGAAGTATCCACCAGATGATGTGCTCACATTAATCGATCATTGGGCTAGATTGGAAAGGAGATATGCAATATGCCTAAGTATGATGGATTGAAGGACATAGAAACTTTTCTATAAGTAGTTGCACTGCATATTCCTAAACAATAAATATTATTGGCATTAGATGTTGCCTTCAAAGACACTCTATCCAGATGGTGGGTTGTGCACAAATAATGGATAAAATACTGGAATAAGTGTACAAAATTGTTGCAAATTAGATTCAGTAACGAGGAGTATATTGCACAGAAGTAAAAAGGGGAAGGTGATACAACACAACATATTGTGAAGTGTTGAAAGATATGGAGTTCAATACCAAAGGAGGAATGGACACACCAGTTCATACATACATTGGATATGGTTCCTAAGAACTAGTACCTCGAGCTAGAAATGCATAGAGAAACAATGGATTGGGACTAACTAATTTAGAGGTTCAAGGTAACATTTAATTTCAAACATGAATCTTTGTTACTAGATGCAGCTTTGCAGGCCATCATAAACAAGATCTTTTCAGGAGAAGGACTGATGGAAGTAATACATGTGTGTAGTGCACATAGAGCTTCCATGATAGTTCATGAATTATTGGAGTGTTATAATATTTCTAAGGAAGATTAGGACAAGGAAGACCCCAGAAATATACAATTACTTGAAATGAAGGAAGAACGTGCAATAGAAGGACTAGAGCTTGAACCTATTGTGTATGTGTAGCGACTAAAGACATGTTAGGTAAATATCGGAACATAGGAGAACCCAAAGTTTGTGCAGATAGGTGACTACTGAAATGATGAAACTATAGAAAAAATTGTAGAATTATTGTGTGAGTATCAGGATCTCTTCGCAATTGCTCTCTTGGAGATGAAGTGGATAACTTGTGATTTAGGTGAAATGAATATCCCTTTGAAACCAGACACTAAGGTAGCTAGATAGAGACCTTATAGGCTAAATATGAAATACAAATATAAGGTAAGGGCTGACATAGAATGCATGCTAGAAGAAATAATTATTGAACTAGTTGAGGAATCATAATGGATCAGCCTAATGGTGGTGAAGGATAGGAAAATAGGAGGGATTAGGATCCGCGTCAACTTAATGAAACTGAATGGTGCATGCCTGCATGATCCATTTCTGACACCATTCATAGATGAAGTGTTAGAGAATGTAGGAGGGCAGGAGGCCTATTCTTTCATAGATGGTTTCTCAGGCTATCATCAGATTAAAATTGTACAGGAAGAAAGGAATAAAACTACCTTTGCGACAGAGTGGGGAAGCTACTAGTACACAATGATGCCTTTTGGGCTGAAGAATGCACCTGCAGTGTTTTTAAGAGTAGTTGTTGCAGCTTTTAAGGAATTTATTCATAAGTTCCTTGAAATTTACTTGTATGATTGGACTGTGTTTATTCTATTGAAGAATCATATAGAAGTACTCATATTAATGTTGGATAGGTGCAGGTAGTGTCATATTTCACTGAATTTGAAGAAATGTATTTTTTGCACACCATTTGGAATTATTTTGTTGGGTCATGTGGTATGTAAGAAATGTTTATTAGTGGATCCTACCAAGATTACATTGATTTTGGATTTACAACCACCTACATTAGTCAGACAGTTGAGATAAACTCTAGGTCATACATGATAATACAGGAAGTTCATTAAGGGTTATTCGTAGATTACAACACCTATGGAGAAGTTATTGAAAAAATAAGTGAAGTTCCAATGGAATGAGGACTGTCATAAACGACTGGACACTTTGAAGTAAAAGTTAGTGACTATGTCGATTTTGATATTTCTAGAATGGGGAAGGGAACTTCATGTTCACGTGGATGCATCGTTCATAGCTTTGGGCGTAGTATTTTCTCAGCTAGGAGAAAGAGACATAAACCAACCAATTTCATTTGTGAGACGAAATATTTCAACAACAGAAAATAGTTACACTGTGAGAGAATGTCAGGGATTCGATATGGTATATGAACTACATAAATTTGGCCACTATTTGTTGGGTTGTCATTTTAAGATGTATACAAACCATTTTGCACTAAGATACTTATTGAAAAAGACATTGTTGGGGGGGAGAATATGCAGATGGTTGTTGTTGTTCCAAGAATATGATTTTCAGGTTGTTGTGAAACCAGGAAAGTTGAATGTAGGAGCATATCACTTATCATGCATTCTCTCAAGAGAAGATGCAAGAAATATAGACGATAGTTTGTCGGATGCATAGTTATTTTGAGTTAAAATGGTGGATGACTACTTTGCAGACATTGTATAGTTTCTAAGTACATGAATAACTCCATCTAACATGACAATGGTACATAATAAGTAGCTAGTAGTAAGGGAAGCAAACTACCAGCTAATTGTAGGAAATTTATACAAGTTAGGTGTAGATGGAATATTAAGAAAATGTGTGGTATAACATGAAAGTCCAATGATACTTGCAAAAGCGCATGAAGGGATAGTAGGAGGAAACTATGCAGGTAAAGATACCACACAAAATATTTTTTTCACATGCATTTGGTGGCCTACACTTCACAAGGATGCTAAAGAATACTGTCAAGCATGCGATGTTTGTCAAAGAGTGGGAAAGCCATATAGAAGGGATTAAATGTCATTGAACCGACAAGTTACACTGTAGGCATTTGATAAATGGGTGATAGATTTTTTTGGACCAATCAATCCACTAGCACGAAGAAAAGGATCTCAGTATGTCATCAATGCAACAAAGTATTTAACTAGATGGTCTGAGGCAACACCAGTTACATACTGTACCACGAAAAATGTTGTGTGCTTTATGTTAGAGAATGTAGTGAGAAGATTTTGATGTCTACTCATCTTGCTAAGTGATAAGGGGACAGACTTATTGAATGAGACCATTTTAGCATTAACGAAAGAATTTCAAATTCATCATCAAAGAAGCATGCCATATCATCCTCAGGCCAATGGAAAAACAAAATCCTTCAACAAAATTATGGATAATGCACTGACTAAGATCTGCAATATAGGAAGAGATGATTGGGACCTAAGGGTTCCTACAGTATTATGGGCATACATGACTGTGAGAAATAAGATGAAAGGACAAACACTATTCAGGTTGATAAATGGGAAAGAAGTAGTTATGCCAATAGAATTTATTATACCCAGCATGTGCATTGCAGAAATTACTGATATTTTAGATTCTAGCACAATTGAGGAAAGATTTTCACAGTTGTTGCATCTTGAGGAAGACAGATTTGTCGCAGAATTCCATCAAAAAGCTTAGAAGGCACAAGAGAAATCATGGCATGATCAACATATCAAGAAATAAATATTTCAAGTAGGAGACTTAGTATTGTTATAAGAAAGCAAGTTTTTGCAGCACCCAGGGAAGTTCAAGATGCATTGGTTGGGTCCATATCTGATTAAGTATATGATAGAGGCAGGTGTTGCATAATTGGAAACACTGAATGGGGAATTCCTAGGGGGATTGGTGAATGGAAGTCGGTTGAAACTTTGAGCAATAATGTGAAGTTGCGTAAGAATACATGCACCATAGTAGTTGTACTATAGTAGGTAAATAAATACAGAGAAGAAAAAAGTAGAAAAAAAAGGAAACAAATAAAAAGTAGATAGCTAGAAAGAAAAACAAAGGTAGTCAGAAGTATGGTAAATAAAGCAACACGACCTGCACATAAAAAGGGAGTGTTGTAGAGATAACATGAACGATGCATAAACAACAAAGTGTGCACAAATTCCAAGTGAAAAACATGATAATTAATATCGTTGAGGGTATTAAATCAAGTAAATGACAGATAAAAAGTAGTAATGATGAACCGTCTAGGAGACGCGTAGTCATAAATGTAAGGTTCCACTGAGGATCATGACAGACTAGCATATTGAAGGACGAATCCGGCAACATATTTGGAATTAATGCCACAATAAGGAAAATATTAATTATAGAGGATGACCAGATTAGACACTTCTTTTGGGCGTTGAGGAAATTACAAAACTGTCAAGGAGTTATAAAAGTGCATAAGGGCCTAACAAGCAAGGTTATTTGCAATTGATAAAGATTTGAGAGCATATAAACTAGACTAGAGATGAACTAGAGCCGAACCAAATCTAAACCAGAACCACAAAAAAGAGGTAAAGGAACCAATCACAGAGAACAATGGCATCACCAAAAGTTGGAGCACCATCTATCACAACACACAAGAAAACAAAATGACCACCGAATGCACCGACATACATGGAAACTCCTGAAAATTCGGTCTCATAGTTGAGCTTTCATAGGGACTAAATACCACCAAGAAAGGACACTGCACCACAAGTGAGAGTACCTATAGACATAAAGTATCTGTTGGTCATACTAGAGATACCACATGGTGTCATAGTTGAGGGAGACATGCTAGGGAATATCACTAGTTTGAAGTTTGCATACCATGATATAAAATATGTACAAATGTTTCCCAAGTTGGCATGGAAAAATTATTTGTGCACCAAAAACATACAAGGGACAAGGGAAATAATGTTCGATCCATAGGAATGGGTCACAAGACTACACAAATCAGGAATTTTAAATATGTTAAAAATACCACATTTTGGCAGAGGCCAAGAGGTTAACACATGCATCAAGATACTATTGATCTACGTTCATGGAGGGACTCTATGGTTCCATCCACCGGTGTCCATTGACACACAGTTGATTGTGCAGATAATGGGGTTGCCAAAAGAAGGAGAGGATCCGACAATATTATTTTTCAATAAGTCGAGGGACAAGGCACTATCAGATGCTATGAAATACAAGTTCAACACCTTCAGAGGGTCATTAGATTTGGATGTAACGAACATAAGCGATGATGGTGTGTGATTTGCGACACATGTGTTGGATTGCAAACTACATAGGAAATTCTGCAAGGATGAGGTGTTGGACACAGTGATAGAAATTGTAGAAAAGTGCGCGGAGAGGATCCAAATGAATTGGGCCACATTTTTGGTTAATCTATTTTTAGTCAATTGCATGGAAGGCTAGGAGAAATGCACCTAGTTTCATTATTCCTAGATTCTCATTCTGACAACATTGGTCACATGGAGGGAGCCTAATGACTTCCAATTTTTGAAATGCAAAGGTAATGCAGCTACGCGCTATGCAAATTTATGGAATTCGACAAAAAGGAGGAGACAACAGGACAATAATGTCACATTTTTCATATACTATGACATAATTAGGCACATCATAACACATACACTATGAATAACTTCTGATACTATGGAGACTTACCAGGATATTGTGTGCTTTAAAGAAGGGATGCATCACATGTACATCCTAGCCAAAAAAGACCCTACGCACTAGTGGCTTCCAACAAACTAGAGGTTGAAAATGGACGATGTGTTCCTTATTGAAAATGAATGGGAGGAATATTGGAAATTTCCATGGGAAAAAATAGAAAACCCTGATGGGGAAGAGGAACAAGATAATCAGGAGGAAGAACCAAATGACCAAGGAAATGGTGTAGGAACAATTCGGGGATAGGACCATCAATAGAGCCCATGCAATATATAGTTCCCAAAGAAAGACATAAAAGGAAAGAAAAAGGTAAAGAACATGAAGGATCTGTGCACAAAAAGGAGAAATCCCACAAAGTATTGCATGTCTATACTCTTATAGATGAAGACATGGATAGAATAGACTATCAAGTGTGGGATGCCACAAAGGAGGTAGTTGAAGAAGCCACATGAAAGAAGTATGAAATACACAAAAATGTTCAAGAGTAGTTGATGACCATACGAAAACTCCTGGATATAGTAACCATAGCACCAACATGAGGCTTAGGTGAAGGACCATCAACGAGCTATATTGAGGAAGCAGGCACTATCGTTTCATCCTTAACAAAGTTTGCAGCCAGTCACATGGTATTTAAGATCATGACAGAAGAAATTGAGTTCTTGATGAAATAATTGCATGCATAGGTGAGAGCATTAATTCATCTAGACCTAGCCATTTCTTAGATGCCAATAGTAGTGTTGCAGAGCTTGAAGGTCATAATTATGCAAGGGATAAATTTTCGCGTAGAGTCAACATCCCAAAAATTGATTAAGATGACAAATGAGAAGGAAAAGATGAAACAAAAGTATACAACTACGCTACAGGAGAAGAGAAAGGTTGAAAAAAAAGTTGAAAGTGCATTGAAGGAGGAGAGTGAGGCCAAGGAAAAGGACAAGAAAGAACTAAAAGTGAAGGACGAGGTCGATCAAATGGAACAATAAATACGTACGGTCGTCTAAAATTAGTACAAAGAAATTCTAGAAGTGTTAATGGCAGTGAAGCCCATAATGGAAGAACATGTCTCAATAATTCGTGAAGTCATCAAATTATTTTTCACAAATATTGAAGAATTGGGATCGAGCACATTTCTAGGGACACCACCAGAAGAAAAAGTGCAAAGGAAAAAAAAACTACAATATCATTTGTGAATATCAAAAGTCTAGAATAGGAATGCATAAGGATGTGTGAAAAAAGCACACAAATTTGAACCTAGCTCTAAATGAATCTAGAGATGAAGGAAATGGATTAAAAATTAAGGAGTGCATAGGAGAAGGCCCAACAAGCTAATGAGAGTATCAATACTCTGCCACCCACTGAACATATGACAATAATTATGGAAAAAAGACAATTGTACAATGACATAGAAAAATTAAAGGTAGAGAAGAATATTATAGCATAGAAACTGGAATCCCTACAGGAAAAAGTACTCAGGGTGATGGGGGATTTTTCCACTTCGCAGGGCACGACAAAGCAAGAAATGCACGACACTAAGGAGAAACTCATAGCTTTGATTGCGTAGACCATAGAGGAAATTTTGGGAAAATAAGTAGAAGTCACAAAAGAGGTTCAGATAGTCATGGAGACCCTCCGAAAGTTGATGGAGGTGTGGAAGAGTGCGACACAATAGGATTGCATGGCTCAAGACGAGCCACATGTAAGTGTTGGGTCTTGATGGACAAACATTTTTGGATAGAATTTTGAGGAAAATCCCAAGTATGGAGGAGATGTGCAACAACAAAAGGAAGAAGAGAAGGTAGGGTCATAGTACTTAGTAAAGGAATATTCAGGATCAAAGTGCACAGTAAAATCATACTTGAAAGAGAAGAGGAATAAAGAAAAGAAGAATAAATCAAGAGAGTAAAACAAAGAGATAAAGTGGGAAAAAAGGAAGGACATCAATTCAACATGTAAAAGCAACATGCATGCACAAAATAAGGAAAAGCATGCTCAAATAGAAAGTCAACATAACTTGTAATGAGGCATAGTGAGTTATCATAAGGTTTTGGGGATGAACGAATAGGGTTTTGAACCCTGATTTCCATGTATAAATATGTAATGGGTCGGGCAGATTAGGGGTTCTAGTAGAGGGTTTTGTCAAGTTGGTTTAGTAGGTGATGAGTAGAGAAAAGAGATTATATGTCTGAGTATGTAAGGAGAGTTGCAGAGAGAGAATATAACATTGCAAAGTGTCTAGGAAGGGTGGGAACTGATCATGATGGATCTATTGCAGCACAGTGTGCAAGCTTGAGACAATTTCCTAAAGAATAATAATAAAGAAGACAATCATTCTGGACGTAGCCCGGAGTTGGGTGAACCACGCTAAATTATGTGTTGATTGTCTGATTCTGTGATTGTTGATGAATTTTTTGTTTATGCATGCTTATATATAACTATGTTTATAATATGATGTTGCGTAGTAAGAACAAATGGCTCAATAACTAGTTTAGATGGTAACTAGCATTACAACATTGTTGTGTAAGTAAATGTATGAACTAATCATGGATTAACAATTATCGAATATTGCACACATAATAAGTTAAGTAATAAGGAACATGTCTATGGCCTCACATCCCCTTACACTTGTAGAAGCTTGGTTCCTACAATTCCAATAGATGCCTCAGGTGAGACTTCGCTGCATGTAGGTGATGACGCAAGGGCTGGTATCTGAAGGCTTTTGTTGGTTAAGTAACTTGCACCTAGGGTCTTACAACCACACACCAATCAGGAGCATGACTGCTTTAAATATTTTTATGATATCCGTAAGAAACAAGTGATCATAAGACAATTTGAACAAAATGTGTGGTTGTTGAATAATTTGCATAATTTTCATAATATGGTTTTAATATGTGGTTTATATATGGAGGTTTTAAATTTATTTTTATAGTTTATAATATATATATTGTTGGATATATTACACACTCACTTAGTAATTTTTTTTCCTAATTTTTCTAGACACTGTGAGGGTCTCCTACTTTTTATGGATTTATAGTCACTGATAAGGTCTCCTAATTTTTAGGATATTTCCTCAAAATTAGTGTGTTTCCTAAAAGTTAGGGCACATTGTCACTTCAGTTAGGACTTCATTTCAACCACAGTTGATCTCAGTTGACTAGTGGATGATCACTCATGCAACTATTTTCGACATTTTAGGGAATGAGGGAGCACTTTCTTTGCATGAATGTGTTATTTTTGGTCTCCACACTTGTTACTTAGTTAAATTGTTTCCTCTTAAACAATTAACTAAGACTAGCTAGCAGTTGATTCCCATTACAGTTAGTTAGTGTCCATATCTGCTTTAGATCACTCTTATGGTGAATGACACATATGCTCCATGAGATTGACACATGTGCTCCCTAATATTGGTACATTGCTTCTCTTGGACTACTTATATGCATGTTTATTACTCATTATTCATGTTGTGATTAATATATTTTCTCATTCTTTCCCTCATTATTATATGTCTCTCTCTCAATTATCTTGCAAGTTTTATGTGATTTTCTCTAGCTAGGTCCTCTGTGAAGGGTTTTCACCCAAACTTCACATGGTATTAGAGCCCATGGGTTGATATAAGCGAGGCGCATAGGTATTTTTTGTAGGTTCAAAAGGAGATTCTAGGAAGGATGGAATCAACAAATACTATTCTTCTCATGCCATACAATTATGTTGATTGGAAGCCAATGATTCTGCATTAGCTCAAGAATCGAGGCTTATACTGATTGACAATGGAAACAAAAGCATAACCTCATTCTCCAGAAGATAAAAATGATTTTCTCAATAGACAATATATGGCTCTCAGATGTATCTACTTTTATATTTATCCTAAAGTACAATATCATGTTGAATCACTCTAAAATCTAGATGAATTATGGACCATATTAGAGGTTTTATTCAGAAATAAGGAATATTGTGAAGATTGCATGCAAGAGATTGAAAATTTAAAGCAAGTAGAAAAGCCACCGGAAGTTCAAGCCTCTCAATTTGAAGAGACTTCTACATAGGTAACTCCACATCCTTTTGTTCCATTTATTCAAGATGGTGTATACTCTATTTTAGATTTTTTTTTCTGAATAATATTTGGAAGGTGATGGGCATAAAGATGATGAGCCACAACATATGCCCAAGTTGGTTCACTCCACCCTACAGGGAGCATGTGACCTTGTGGGAGATCCAATGGATCAGAGGGGGATGAAATCCCGGTTTGAGGTACCTACTCACTCACTTTCAACTATTGAACTAGTGAAACACATGCCTTTCTACATGGTTTAAGTTTTAAACTCCCATCCATATGTAGAGGTTGTAGGGAATCTCCTCGGTAACCACACTTGAGATATGATTCCACTTCCTTTAGAAATAAATATTTTTAGGTGCATATGGGTCCATAGTATCAAGAGATACAAGGAAAGATAGGTTTCTAGAGGATTCATTAGGTCCATACAAACTTCTACATCTTCAACAAAATCTTCATGGAGGATTTCACTGAGTAGAAGTTCCACACTTTGCATGACCATCTTGGAGTGAAGGAAAAAATTTCTTAACACATGTATTTTCTTCTTCATTTGTGATGCATTGTACTTTGGGTGGGGGTTCCCATGTGGTTTTCCCTCTTTCCTTAATTTTTCAGTGTTCATTCATTTATATGCATTGTAAAATGGGTATTTAACATGGCCTTGTAGCGGGGGTCCATTCTTCATTACACCCTAGTAGCGTTCAAGGGTGTGTTGGAGATATTACACACTCACCTAGTAATTATTTTCCCTAAGTTTACTAGCCACTATGAGGGTCTCCTACTTTTTAGGGATTTATAGTCACCAAGAAGGTATCCTATTTTTTAGGGATTTCTAGTCACTAAGAGGGTCTCCTATTTTTTAGGAAATTTCCTAAAAATTAGGGTGCTTCCTAAAAGGAAGGGTGTATTGTCACTTTAGTTAGGACTTTGGTTCAACCACATTTGGTCTTAATTGACTAGTGGATGAACACTCATGCATCTATTTCGTATATTTTAGGGAATTATGGCGAAATTCCTTTTCATGAATGAATTATTCTTGGTCTCCACTTGTCACTCAATTTAAATATTTCCTCTTAAACAATTAACTGAGACTAGATAGAAATTGACTCTTGTTACAGTGAGTTAGTTTCCATATATCCTTTAGATCACTCCTATGGCACATGGTGCATGTACTCCATGAGATTGGCACATGTACTCTATGATATTGACACATGTACTCCTTAATATTGGCACATTTCTTCTCTTGAACCACTTATATGCATGTGTATTACTCATTATTCATGTTGTTATTAACAAGTTTTCTCATTCTTTATCTCATTATTGTCTCTCTCTCTCTCAATTCTCTAGAACGTTTTATGTGATTTTCATAGCTAGGTTATTTGTGAAGGATTTTCACCCAAACTTCAAACACACACACACACAAACAATTAATACAAGTAAGTTTGATGGATACTTTTTAAGTGTATTTGAGTGAGAAAACTATATGACAATATCTAAAAGCGATGTAAGTGTCTTGATTTTTCATCACATGATATCCAATTTCCTTGGGATGGGTGCAATATGCACTAAATTTGGGTACAACATAATTGAGAACAAACTTAACAAAGTTTGTATGTTCACAAGGGGACATAAACCCTTTGAATCCTTTGGCTTTGAAACTCAGATGTGTGTAAATTAATGAATGATTTATTTCAAAGAGAGGTAACTTACCTTTGTTTTCTTTTTTGGATAATGCTTGGTATGCCAAAAAGTATAAGTGAGATGTTAAATAGAGAAATTGAGGTTAGTTTGTACATTCTCATCCTTGTGTAATGGCCTTCCAAGAATTAAGTTAGAGCGATTGAAATTGAACCAAACTTGTAATGTGAAAAAAATAACCCACAATAAATGGATCTTAATTTTGAAACATTAATATGACTAACCCTAATATGACTATAACCAATATGACTAAACCCAACAATTGATTACACAGACCTTGCAATGTGAGGTTCATGACCAAACCTATTGATGTCACAATGTGTTGAAAATATCCCAATGTCGCATTGTGATGAACATGTCCCAACATCACAATGCATCGACCATATCCTAACATTGCATTTTGGAGAACATTTATGTTATAGAAAAATTTTTGTCACCCCATGCAACTTGCTTGGATGGCCTTTCCATTTCCCTATGTAGAATTGAAGTCCCCTTTTGTACTTTCCAGAGACAAAAAATCATATTTTTCCACATTTACGCATCGTACCAGTTAGACAACATGTGTATATGCAAGTTGCACTAGTACAACCCGCGTACATCGGGTTTGGTGCTCAAAATTGTCGGGTTTCCATGTCACATCACGAGATCCATGATCCTTGACCTTCCATATATTGGAAATGTTTTGAATCGACCGTTCAATTCCATTTGAAGCATACAAATCGAGCCATATTCAAGTCATGGAAAAGAGAGAATTCAACTTTTGAGAGAAAAATTGAGAGAAAAGATACTCTGGAGAAAATTCACTTCACATTGAGTCTGCATCCCTTTATCCTTGAAAGTTTGAACATATTGTTCAGCCCCCAAGATCTTCCCTCTTTGATGGAGAACCTCATTGTCTCATTTATATGATCTTTCCTTTGGTGGAGGATTGAAGTGGTGAAGGCATAGCTGGAAGGGACTTTCTGAGATGTACCAACAAAGAAGTTTGTCACTTGTATACTTTTGTTGATTATTTCAATAAAAAATTTATTTTCTCATCCAATTGATATCTTGAAAATATTTGAATTATTATTCCGTGGGCGTATTTGTCATGTATGTTAATGGACTATGCTATTTTATATGCTAATATTATATATTATCACCATATGCTTGCGTATTTTGGTTGTTGAGGACAAGTTGCAGGTATAAATTTTTGAGTTGAGTGATCAACGATGGTCTTCATCAAATGTTTGGACAAGGTAGGCTCTCGATCATGTCCCATTATAATTTCATTTATATAGCATACTTGAGATTATATTTGATTCATGCAGTCATTCCATCTGTTGTGTTTTACCCCATACCATGGAGTGATTTTCCTCATAACAGAATTGGAAACCATATTAAGGATTGAATCTTTTATTTTCAGGTTTGGAGTGTTTTTCTCCTTCAATTTATCTATGTTACCCTGAGTTTCCTTGTCTCTTTATTTCTTGACAACCTATTTTTACTTTGCATATGAGTTTCTTGGCCTTATCCTTTCCTTGACGATGTTTTACTACATATACGTGGGTTTTCCCTTGACAGACACGAGCTGTCCTTCTATAGGGCATGTACATATGCGAGTTTTTCTCAAACAGTCACGTACATCAACGTTTTTTCTTACTAGATAAGTTTAGTGTTTTTGGGTTAGTTTGGTTGGTTTCTTAGTCTTCTTGGGTCTCTGTCCTAACTATTGAGTGCTTACAGAACGATAGGAAACCTTCTTATTGTTGGATTTTTGGGAGATATTCTTTCTTATCATATTTTCCATTGGTTGTCCTTGCATCTTGTTCTGAGTGATTGCTTATTGTTATCCTTCTTGGCTTATCTCTTTTTGCTTGCAGTAGGGTTTGTTTATCAAGCTGCTATTCAGTCCTTTCATTTTCAGTTCTTTATATCAAAAATAAAAAAACAAAAAAATTGCTCATTTTTGCATTATAGCATTTTATCTTTTGGTTTCTTAGTATTGATCTTGATACATTTGGAAATATTGTGTTTTATTGAAATTGTAGAAATTGCATTGAAAGTTGAATTTGAAAAGCTTACCATATTTTGAGAATTTAAGGTTAGGATTTAGGACTATCTATGTATTCATTTACTTGATATGCCGAGTCATAATATCTTTAGTTTCATGACCACATCTCTTGAGTAGAAAAATACATTAAAAGTAACGATGATTAATTAAAATTGATTAGAAACGATTTTATTTTTCATAGTACACAAACAAGAATAGGATATAGGGCCTTGGAATAGGATTTTGTGAGTAAACTTCTCCAAGGCTATTAAACTAAACATATGTGTCTGACCAGGGAGTGGTAAAATCATTGTGTAATTAGTGATGTCAGGACACTCCGCTCACACCAGAGTTAAGCATGAGGTCACACGAAGTTGGTTGCAAAGATATCCCTCTAATACCTTCTTAGCGTCAGAGATATTTCTAGGGATCTATTTGTATTTGGGGGTCTTGCTAGTACTTTTACCTCCGTGAGAGGCGATGCTTTCAAGATTTTAGGCTTTGTTACCCTGCCCATACGGTGGACCTGACTTATGACTGTTCACCTGCGCATTGATTGCATCTTGGTGGCTCTAGTTTCTTGACATAGGTAGTCACATAGGTTACTTGAAGGGGTTATTCTATAGATACCCTGAGTTAGATAAGTTTTTTACAAAAAAAAACCTTTGTCTGTGTTGCTAATCCCACGAGGGTGCTTATAACTGATTCTGATACCTCCAATCTTTTGAAGAGAGTCTCAGGCCCCTCTTGGGCCAAACATACATACTCTAGTGAGGGAGGCCCATTTTCAACCATTATATCATGTTTGTGTGCATTGGCCTTTTTTATTTACTTTGGTGTGCTCTATGATTATTAGTTGGCCTTAGGATTTTGTATTGCATTGTGAGTTTTCATTGATATGGTTAGTGGATCCCTCGTGACTCCCTTAGTTAGCGCTACCCATCCCATGGTCTTTGCTCATTCCATGGGTATGAATCCTTTTGTATTTCCGAGTGGTACACCGAATCAAGATACTCATCAAGTACCTTTGGCCTCTAATCCATTTTCTTTTGGTATGCTAGACATGTCTTTTAACTTTCCATCCTCTATCTCATCATCTTATATGAATCCTAGTTTTGGGTCTGGGGGAATGATGCCTCCTTATTATCCTTTTTCATTTGGTGGGAGTCATATACCTTAACCAAATCTTATAGTAGGAGGTTGGAATCCTCCTTCCTCTTGACCCAATCCTAAATTCACTTTTCTAGGATCTAGTGCTCAAATGGGTAGTCTTTCTACTTCCTCTATTCCATCCATCTATCCTTATTTCTCTATGTTGATTCCTACAAACAATTTTCTCATGGTGAAAATCCCTTTATTCTCTGATGTTTCATTCGAGGGGAGTCATTTTTATAGTATGGGAAACACTCTTCAAGAAGTTCCTTCATTTGGGGGAAACATATATCCTCACTTGAGTAATCCTTGTCATGTCGCTTTCTCTTCCCAAGTTGCTTCCTCGGTGATTATTTCCTTACAACCCTTTATGAATCAGTTTGGAGGAGGATACCATCCTACTACATGGGGGCATGGTGCATAACAAAACCCTTCCTGACCTGTAATCTCTCAAAATTAGTCTTTCCCAGAACCTTGGTCTCAGATGCCACAACTAGCTGCTACAATTCATGATGGAAACACAAGTCCAGTCACTACGAGTCATACTAGAATTATATCACCAACCTATGCTAGTCATGTTGGAGATAGGTCAAAAAAATCTACAAGTCATTTTGAAGACCAAGAACCAGCCGATGGATGTCATGTTGGGGGCACAACTCTAGTCACTGCTAGTCATACTGCACAAGCATCACCAACCTATGCTAGTCATGTTGGGGATTCGTCAACAACCTATGCAAGTCATGTTGAAGACACACTACTAGCCTCTACAAGTCATGATGGGAGCAAGTCACTAGCCACTGCAGGTCATGCTGGAGGCATTCATACGATTGAGAAGCCTCGACGTATATGACGTAATCCCAAGCTACTTTGTAGGCTTTGCAAAGGAGGTCACCTAACTTGGTTGTGCCCTACTAGTACGATGGTACAAGAAGTAAAGTCCTTTTTTGATAGCCCTACGGGTGATGATTCATTTTTGGTTTCCCACCATTCTAATCCTTCTTTTTTTGATACAGCGGTCGCACCGATGCAATCTTCAACTAACACCACTCCTTTTTTTGGGAGTGATGTGTTGCTTGACCATGTTGTCTCACATTAGGTTCAACCAACGGTCATGTCGATGCAATATTTGGTCGAAAATACTCCTATTTTTTTAGGTGATGCATCTCTATACCATGTTGTCTCAGATCCTATTCAACCAATAGTTTAAGAAGTGGTCATGGCAATGCAATCTTCAAACGATCCAACTCTTCTCTTGGAGAGTGGAAAGTCTAAGGAAGTGACATTGCCGATGAAATCTTCGGTCAATCCCACTCTTATTTAGGGGGGTGATGTGTCTTTTAACCATGTCCTTATCATTTCTATTCATGTACCTTATAAACAAGGGATCATTCCACTTTCTCTAAGTACACTCCCTCCAAGTCCTAGGATGGTTTCCTTTGATTGTAATGATATTGTAGATAATGGATCCTCTGCAAGAATTTTATCCTCCTCAACTTGGAAAGTTTTGGGTTCTCCCAAGCTTGTGTCAACTACTAGTGATTTGTGATATTTTTTCAGAAGTCCTACATGGGAGCCTTGGCCTTCCCATTATATGCTTCTTAGAACATCATCCTCCGATTCTTGGTTAAGCTCTTTTCTGATTCTCTAAAAAGTGAAAATATTGTCGAGTGAACTTGTGTCTTTCACACTCGTTAAATGGATTTGAAAGGATGCATATTTGGTGTAATTTTAACCCTTTTTTGGACCAAGTAGAATACTTACGAAAAAGGAACGCTCTAGTCAACATTGGCTAGAAGAGTTCTCTTGGGTATTATTTTATACTTTTTTGAGCCTAGGGGACTAAATTTACAAAAAAGGACATTCTTTGGAGTTAAGTTGTAAATGAATTCCATTATATTTCTTGCAGTATTGAGCCTACTGTTGGTTCCCACTTTCTCTTTATAATCCTCTTACCTCAACAATGTCATGAACATTTCACTATGTCACATTGTGATGAACATTTCTCAACATCGCATTGTCACAATCACTAACTGATGTCACAATGTTTCAAACATATCCCAATGTTTCATTATGATGAACATTTCCCAACATCACAATGTGTCGACCATCTATGTCACATTGTGATGAACATTTCCCAACATCTCAATGTCACAAACATTTCCCAATGTCGCATTGTGACAAACATCTCCCAATGTCTCACTGTGTCGAACCATGGTTTTACATAATCAACATGTTGAGCCATATGTAGCTCAACATAGTCAACTAATGTCAAAATATGGTCATGAAAAACAATGGAAAATAATAGTCAACCTTATTCAATGATGGTCAATATTGACCACAATCAATGCTGACCACGGTCAATGGTCAACCAATGTACATTATCAACAAGCAATTTGGTAAACCATTGTAATTTTCATGGTCAATCATGGTCAATGATGGGCATGGTCATGGTAAAACATATATCAACCATGGTCGTGGTTCAACCAAGGTCATGGTCAACCACATCTATCCATTGTCAACCTTGCTCAACCATGGTCATGGTAAACCATGGTTCCAGTCAAGCATGATCAACCAAGGTCATTATCAACTAGCAATTTGGAAAAACATGTTCATGGTCATGGTCACACATTTCCCAATGTCACAATGTGTCGACCATCTCCCAAAATCACATTTTTATGAACATTTCCAAACATCGCAATGTCATGAACATTTCCCTATGTCACATTATGATAAACATCTCCCAACGTCGCATTATCAGAATCACTTACCAATGTCACAATATGTCAAACATCTCCTGATGTCACATTGTAATGAGCATTTCCCTACATTGCAATGTGTCAACCATCTCTTGACACAACATTGTGACGAAAATTTCCCAAAATCACAATGTCACGAACATTTCCAATGTCGCATTGTGATGAACATCTCCCAATGTTGCACTGTGAGGAACCATGGTTTTACATAATCACCATGTTGAACCATATGAAACTCAACATAGTAAACTAATGTCAAAATATGGTCATGTACAACCATGATCAACCTTAATCAACCATGGTCAATGGTCAACCAAAGTACATTATCAACTAGTAATTTGGTCAACCATTGTCATTGTTATTGTCAAACATGGCCAATGATGGTCATGGTCATGGGTAGCTATATATCAACCATGGAATTGGTTCAACCAAGGTCATGGTTAACCACAACCATCCATTTTCAACCTTGGTCAACCATGGTTGCTGTCAACCATGGTCAACCAAGGTCATTCTCAACTAGAAATTTGGTCAACCATGGTAATTTTCATGGTCAAGAATGGTCATAATAATGGTTGAACATTTTCCAATGTCACAATGTGAGGAACATTCCATTTCCTTCACATTGTCACAATCACTTACTGATGCCGCAATGTGTTGAACATCTCTTGATGTCATATTGTGACAAACATTTCCCAATGTCATGTGGTGTCGACCATCTCTTTATGTCACTTTGTGACGAACATTTCCCAATGTTGCAATGTCATGGACATTGTCTAACTTTGTGATGTGATGAGTGTCTTCGATTGTTGCACAGTGACAAACCATGGTTTTACATAATCGCCATACTAAAGCATAGGAAACAGAACATAGTCAACTAATGTTGAAATATGGCCACAGACAATAGGGGGCCAACCATGATCATCTATGGACAATAAATGTCAACCATGGTCATGGTCAACTAAGGTCAACCATAATCTATCACAATTAACCATGGTCATGGCCAACCATGGTCAACCTTTTCATCAACATTTCATTATCATTTATATTGATATTTTAATTCACAAATCTACTAATCCTCTCCATGCATGTCGACCGTCAACTAGCACAACCACATTTAATACATTAGTTATGTATTAATACATTAATGGTCTATTAATTAATGTAATCATTGATGAAGAAGTCTAGAAGCCACTAGAAGTTATAGGTTTATTTGAAGGAGTCTCTAAAGTGGTCCCCTTATGATGTAGCTCTAAGAATGGCCATCATGGGAAGCTTCTTTGAAGAATCCTACAAGAAACCTTAGTTTTCAAGAAAATAAGCTACAATGTACAATCAAAGAATCCCTAAAAATATGGTTAGGAATCCCAATAGGTGTAGTCATGAAGCATGATGTTGATTGAATAAAAAGGGTATGGAGGACATTACAAATGAATTAAAAAACTCATTGAATTGATAGTCCTCATCAATCCATTTCTAATGGTAGGTGGCATGCCACGTGGTTACTCACAGTTGAGGAGATATTCCCTCTTAAAGATGATGCCTCAAAAGAAAGTGAAGAATCCATGGATCTAAGGACAATAAGTTACAAATCGGCCCCAAATAAATTAAAGAAGAAATACACTTGCAACAAGAAGTTTTAGTTCAGCCCTAAAGTCAAGAAAAGGAGTTACTTGGAAAAGTATAAATAGCCATCAAAGAGCCTCTCATTTTTATCAAGAAAGTATGATCTCTTAGTGCAAGTGAAGTAAAGGAGGAGTGCGAAGGAGGGAGTACTTGGAGTTGCAAATGTGCAAAGGGTTTCTGGGAAACCCTATCTAAGTTGACCCCCGCAAGTCAAGTATATGGTGTCTCATGAAGACCCCACTGGTTGTCTTGGTATCATCACGCAAGGGCCCTCCTATTGCTTGGACTTGTCTTGTGAGTTTGAGGAAAGTTTTGAGGAAGGTATTATTATTGATGTTAAAGTTAAGCAAGGTATGAATATCTGATACTCATGCACCAAGTTGTTCACATGTTGAAAGGTATGTTTTTCTTTATATTTTGAGGCTTGTATCTTTGAGGTTTTGGCATATTCTTTGAGGCATATATTGGAGGTTATTCCACATGTTTGAGGCATGTCTTGAAGGTTTTTCAATATGAGGAATATATTGGAATTCTTGGCACATTATTGAGACATATCTTGGCATATGGTTTGATGCATATCATGGTGATTTTGAACACATGATTTGGAGGATATTCTTGGAAATATTGGAATAAGGTATATGTGATTATTGGAGTGGATCCAGTTTTGATGATGGTGATGTATAAGTATTAGTGATAGTAACAATTATAGGCTGAGTCTATCATTTATATTCAAGGGAGGAAAGAAGGGGCAAGGAAAGGGGGTTGGAGCCTCCTTCCAGTTGGAGCTAGAGAATTTATGGAGTTGTAGCTTTTTTTCAGGATGAATCTTGTAAACAAGGGGTTGGTGCCTCCTTCTAGTTGGTGCTAGAGAATTTTTTAGTTTGGTGCCTCCTATGAATGTAATCTTCTAATATATAAGAATTTTTTTTTTTGGTTTTGTCCCATTTGGGTTTCCATGTAAAATGCTTGTGTACTATGTATTTGTGGTTATATGTTTATGGTATCTTGAATGCAATGATAAGTGATAAATTATTTATATATTAAATGATTACATATTGTGGTTAAAAATGGTAATAAGTTCTTAATATTGACTCAACCCACCCCCCCCCCCTCTCAGTTTTAGTGAATAATCCAACAATTGGAATCAGAGTAGGTCCTTCAAAAACAATATAATCACTAGAAGGTAGATCATGGAGTGTTTTAGCACTAAGAGTCTCCCTTAGACTACTAGAGGATAATCCTAGTACCCATCACATATGTTTTTAATGGTAAATTTATGATAGAGTGTCAAATGGATAAAACTCAGCATAACAATGCTTAAACAAAAACAATTCTAGGAAAGATGCATAATCAAGTGAGGTATTGGCTAACTTCAGTCAGTGATTTAAATAAAAGTGTGGGAGGATGGAAGACTTTAATGAGAAAGATGAATAATTCTACTATTATTATCAGGCTTTACTAGCAGACAAGTGAAAAACAATATCAAACACAATAACTTCTTGATATAAAATTTAAAGCACTGATAATAATTACAACAACATCACAATCAAGTATACATTGTAACACTACTATAATATCTCAATTGAATCATTCAATGATGAGAAAATCAAAGTAAGAAAGAAGTAATATAATGGAAAACAAAGTTGACTTCTATTAGGAAAAATGTCTCAGATCTCATACATAAAACCAGAGTCTATCTCTGTTACATCAAAACATTACATCAAGCAGTCTATTATCAACCATTCAAACACAAAAAATTCCTTATAATGTTGCATTTATAGTCTAAAAAATGACTGAAATCATACAATTCGAGCTGGATCCTCTAACCTAGAATTCTCCCACTTAAAACTGAAAATCTTACATCTGTACAAGTGGAAAAAACAAACTGCTAAAATAGGGACAATGTTGGAAACCATCCTAACACCATAATATTTTCTTAGTGATGTGTCCCTTGAGTGCATCTCCTTCATTTCCATGTGTCCACTAGATCCAACTAACCTCCAATAATTTTTGCTAAGCTCCACTAGCCACCTGGTGACCGTTGATTCTCTCAAAACCCATTAAAACAGGAATTGGCAGCGAATCCTGAAGTGATCACTTTATCAGCCAGTTTGTAGTGGATTTCGTAGTAAATTCCATAGAGAATTTTGTAGCACCTGACTGTGTAGACTATTTCACAACAAATTCCATAGCAAGGTTTCATTTTCTGTCTGTCTAGGTCATTTCGTAGTGGATTTCACAACGAATTTGCAACTTTTGTATGTGTAGATAATTTTGCAGTGCCAGGCACTACAAAATGTCCTATAGTTGTCCTATAGCTGTCTGATATGAGATTGTAAATATTTGTTCTTCCTGTATAGATTTCTAAGTTGCCTATGAAGGGGCATAAATATATTTTCTGTAAACATGGCCAGATCAATGGCTTCCTTATACATATCCATAAGATCCTTCAACTTTTTCCTCTCACCCAACCCTTCCTCCTTCAGGTTAGCAACCTCCTTTCTGGAATCTCTAAGTTTTCTGATCAATCTTTTGAAGGTAGGGTTCTCAGGGGGAGTAGTTATGTCTATGACTTCAATGTGCTTTTTAGCAGTCTCAATTTTACCCTTATCCTTCCTCTTGACATGAGCTTCTGTTACGACCTCTTGTTCAATAGTTTCCCTTCTTGGATGATGATTTGGTGAAGGGCCTCCTAGATCTAGTATCAACTACAGTAGTAGGTGAGGGGAAGAGTAACCTTCTCCCTTTTTTTCCTGTGGTTTTAACTGAGGGAATTTTTGCTAATTCAGGAGCTAGTTGGGGTGAAAATTGCCTTTGAGGAGAGTGAAGAGCTCCCCCTTATTATTCTTATTTTTCCTTAGGAGCCTCATCATCTTTAGCAATGTGTTTTCCCTTTCTATTTTTACTTGTCTCTGTGTGAACAACACTGTTAGTTTGCAAAGGGCTCTACACCTTAGATTGAGGAGTAGGGGCTACATTTAATTGCAGATGTGCAGAGGAAAATAATTTCTCCCAAGCTATGTTTATTTTCTTCAGCTCCTCCATCACAAGAATCTTAATCAACCCTGAGTGGAAAACACTTGTGTCCACAACCTTGGACTTGGCTTGGACCCCGTCAACCATTTTCCCCATACTCCTAGACAAATAGAAATGTATGTTCATTAGGTCTTTTCCTGTGAAGTGAAACAAAAGTGTAATGCGGTATTGGTAAATACTATTAAATCTTCCCTCACAGGTAAAATATATCTAGATCAACTTTAACATCTTGTCAAATCACTCAACCAAGTGGCTCCTAGGAAGTCCCTTTGATAGGTTATCTCCCTGACATTCTGGTTTTAGGAACTCTTTAGAGAAGGTTGCATTAAGATTCATGGATTTAAACCATATTTCACCAATGTTAGGTATCTCAAGGGTTTCTTCAATGGTGGCTTCAAATACCTCCATTTCAAGGGTCCCCACCTTGGTTTTGGTTCCATCAAAATTTAAGGCAAACTCTCTGGCTACCTCAGGGTGTCCGCTTTGCATATTCTGACATAAATTTAAACATCCAACTCTCTGGAAGACCTCTCTAATCATAGTTTCAACATCAAATAACAGCATATCACAAGGCTCTGTCTTAACTACACTCCCACCCTTGTGATAGTTTTTATGTTGTGGTCTATCCATTTGTTATAAATAGGAGAAAAAACTCTACAATAATCTGAGAGATATGAGAGGCCAAACAAAGACAGAGGTATTAGGGTTTGAATGATGGTATTTTTCAAAGATGGCTCATTTCAAGGCTTCATATATTTTCTTCCTATATGACTTTTGATTTTATGAAAGGGAAACTAATGGATAAGAAGGAATAAAACTCTTCAGGAAAATGGATATGCAAGGAGGAAGCAACTGCCAAATTTTTAGGCTAACATTTTACCATCATTTGTAGGGTCATCATCACTTTGATCAGTAAGGCTCTTTAAATTTCCAAAGAAGACCGACTTTATAATTGAAACAATAATTGAAAATTTAAAGAAATCAGTTGATACATGCTATCTGATCCGAGGATAAAAATGTTGATTTTTATGCACAGGTTCGCAATGCTAGAAAAGGGGATCTATAGCATAATTCATAGCAAATTTTGTAGTATAACAACAAGGCCAAGAAGGAGATAGGCACAATGGCTTTGACATTAAAGAATTTATCAATTGCGATAAAAGAGGCTGAAAATACTGTAAATAATGAGAATTGGTGATAGAAAATGTTAAAAGGGCAGGTTGGTGATGTGG
Source organism: Picea mariana (assembly GCA_032191745.1). Taxonomy (NCBI): domain Eukaryota; kingdom Viridiplantae; phylum Streptophyta; class Pinopsida; order Pinales; family Pinaceae; genus Picea; species Picea mariana. The sequence continues at coordinate 32,973 of JASDQU010244267.1, forward strand.
ACCATCAATTCACAATGCCCAGGAGGGGAAACACAAGCATAGTCTGAATCCAATATTCAATAGATCTCAAAAAACTTAAGGAGTACCTGGACATCATGGCTTGATAGTAAATATGTTTTAGATGGTATGAAACCACCTGCAACAACTCTAACTTTCAATTCCCATTTTCCAGCCAGTCTGTAGCAGATTCCTCAGTGCCTATCTAAACTTATGAGTTTCTACAACGTCGAACTAGGAGAAATATTCAAATATTTGAGAAAACAGTTAGACAACCTTAAATGACTAAATCCCAACCTATTTCCCTTAAATCGTGGATGCTGAAAACAATGAGATTGACTAACAAAAGCCTTATAAGTGAAATAATGGTAAAGAGGGAATATGTACTCAATATGTGGTACAAAAAGTCCTAATGAGATGGCAGCGTACTAAAACAACTTTGACTTGACCTTCTAATGGGTAGAGGGAGAGAGTGGAGGGATTTAAGCGCATAGTGGAAGTAATGACATGTCAGGTTAGTGGTGGAATAAGGGTGATGGCGATGACTATCTAATCGTGTGATGAGATGAAGGTATAAACCAAAAGTATGAACTAAAGGTATGGGCCAACATTCAACCTTAAAATTATTTTTTTCTAATACCTAATAAAACCATAAGGAGAAGATCGAAAGTAACACTTAAACAAGACTAAGGATAAAAATAAAAAACCTAAGGATGGAATTGACCCATAACAACTTAATGTGATAATAGAGTGCACTAAAAATGGAACACCATTGTTTGATGGCAATAACTATGCCTTATAGACAAGAAGGATGAAAATGTTTGTGCAAGCAAAAGGATTTGATGTCTAACAAGCAATGGTAGAAAAATACAAGGCACCTACCACTCCCCCAATGGATAAATATGGAAATAAACTTAGTGAAAAATTTTCAAAGGCTAAAAATGCTATATTGAGTGGCCTGGATAGTTCAGTATATGTCAAAGTTATGCATTGAGACTTTGCAAAGGATATTTGGGAAAAACTTCAAAATCTTCATGAAGGAGATGCCAAAGAAAAAGGGGCCAATATTCAAACTTATATAGGTCAATTTGAACAATTAAAAATGAAATAGGATGAGGATATTGCTACTTATTTTCTACAAGTTGATGAAATAATGAAGCTATGAAAGGATTAGGAGAAGAAATTAAAGATCTGGTAATTGTTCAAAAGGTACTAAGGTCTCTTCCAATGAGATTTCATCCCTAGAAGAAAGAGCATATCCTACTACATTGAGCATGGACGAGCTACATGGAATACTTAAATCTTGTGAAATGAGAACATAACAGGATAATCCATCCAAGAAGAAAGCAACTTTCAAAGCATCTGAGAAGACAAGAAAGAATAAGAAAAATTCAAAGTCAAACTATAGCTGCAACGATGATTCAAATGAAGATGAAGAAATAGGCAACTTCATGAGGAGGATGAAGAAATGAGCTGGAAAGTACAAAGGTATGCTTCCTTTTAAATGTTTTAATTGTGGTAAGATTTGTCATTTTGTTGCTAAATTTCCTTATGATAAGAATGTAGATAGTGACAAAAAATAATCTCCGAAGAAAAAAAATAAATATTAAAAAAGAGATAAGAAAATAAACAAAAAAGAATTTCTTCAAGAAAATCCTCTACTCAAGAGAAGACAGTTCCTCATATGATGAGGATAATGATAATGACAATGAATTAGAAAGAGTGCTCTTTATGGCATTGGAGACTCAACAAAATGATAAAGAATAATATCAAGAAGAAGGTGAAGTAGATCTTGAAGAAGAAGTAATCAATGCCTTAAGTGAGCTAAAAAGAGAAAGGAAGAAAAAAAAGTCACTCAAGGAAGAATTGATCAATATAAAGGAGGGTTTTCACAATCAGAACAAAAAATCTGAAGAATTCCAACATATTATTATAAATCTAAAGGTCCAAGTAGAAGAAGCTAGAAGGATTGAAGAAACACTAAAAAACCAGTTGGAAGAAAATGAGAAAATGAAGGACAACTTGGAAGCATAAATAGTCTAACTAAGAAAGGAACTTCATAAGAAGGAAATGCAACAAAACAACAACAAAATATTGGATGAAATCATCAACATTAAAAGGCCATACTATGACAAGTCTGGACTAGGATACAAACAAATGCATATTGAGAAGGGTTTGAGCTCCACGACGATAGAAAATGAAACATAAAAAAAGAGTTATCCATAATTCATCAAAGGTCCCATCAGGAAGGAAAAATGCAAGTCTTCAAAGGATAAAATTTGTGTAATGGAGAGAACTCAAGAATAAGATTATAGAAGAGATGCACCACCTAGAAGATCCATAACACAGAATCAACAACCAACAATGGAAATAACTCAATAAGAAAATTACATAAGATATGCACCACCTAGAATATACCCCACACGCAAGTACCAAAATATTTTTCTTGGTTTATGTTATTCCTGTAACAATTTTGGGCACAAGACTATAAACTGTAGAGCCTATGCTAAGAGAAGAAACAACTATGAAGGCTACTTTAGAAATAATCATCTACAAAAGCCTCATGAAGTGTATAACATAAAATATAATAATTTTGGCTCATTAAATAATGAAGTGGAATGCTACAAATGCAACAATTTTTTCACATAGCCAAATATTGTAGGTTTATTGTTCCTCTAAGGGAACTAAACCATGATTTTAACAGTTATGTAAAATAACGATCAAGGATATGGAAAATGAAGCAGGATAAACAAAACATTGAAGAATGTTCGATTGCTCTACAAACCCGAAGAATAAAAAGTGATTGGTACATTGACAATGGTTTTTCAAAGAACGTGATAGGTGACAAGTAAAAGTTTGTAACTCGGAAGAAAGAAAGATATGGATCAATTTCTTTTGGCAAAGATAACTCAACCAAAATTATAGGAAAAGGAATAGTCAATCTTGGAAGCAAATATGCCATGGAAAAAAATGTCCTACTTGTTGAAAACATGAAGCATAATATGATAAGTGTGAGTCAAATGTGTGACCAAGGACACACACTTCTATTCGACTCAAAGAAATGTGATATAACGAAAGAAGGATTAGGGAAGTCGGTGGCGACAACAATAAGGACTCCAAACAATATATACATCTTAAATGAGACCGTAAAGGAATTATGTTTCTTGGAAAAGGAAAAGGAAAGTTGGTTTTGTCACAAAATGATGGCTGAAATTTAACAATCTTGTCAAAATCAACGAAAAGGAAGCAGTAAGATAAATGAGTGAAATTTCAAATTCAACCAATACTATGTGCAAGCACTGTCTACATGGAAAACAAACAATATCTGAGTTCAAAACAAATGAATGCTCTACAACAAAAACATTGGAGATTGTACAAATAGATCTATGCAGATCAATAAGAACAAAAAGGGTTGAATGATGAACAATACGTCATTATACTTATTAATGATTATATAAGAATGACCAGAGTCTTCTTTCTCAAGAAAAATTCAGAGGCATTCAAATGTTTTAGGATATTCAAAGATCTGGTTGAAAATGACACTGATTTGAAAATCAAGTGCTTGATATCAAACAATGGAGGTGATTTCACATCAAAATAATTCATGGACATTTTTGAAGATCATGGAATAAAAAGAAAATTCTCAGCAACTAGGACACCTCAACAAAATGGATTCGTTGAAAGCAAGAACATAACTTTACATGATATGGTCATAACCATGTTGAAATATTCCAAGTTGGGTGATATCTTTTGGGTACAAGCAGTACATACCGTATTTCATATCTTGAACATAGGAATGATTAGAAGTAATAATGACAAGACCCCATATGAACTATGGAAAGGAAGACAGACGAACGCCAAACACTTTAGAGTGTTTGGAAGAAAATGTTACATAAAAAGAGAAGATACTAATATTGGAAAATATGAGTCTTGAGTTGATAAAGGAATATTGTTTGGATACTCAAGAAAAAACAAGGAATACAAATGCTACAACCTAAGGCTCAACAAAATAGTGGAAAGAATCAATGTAAATATTGATGAAACAAATGTGTTGAATACTGGAGAATAAAGAAGAAATTTAAAAGATCAGAGAGCATGACTAAAAGAAGAATAAGTAAAAGAAGAAGAAGAAGTAGAAGTAGAAGAGAAGCGACTAGAAGCATATGAAGAAAAAAAATAATATAATTAACAAGGTCTCAAGACACCTAATCACTGCTGTTAGAAGAATCATCCACCAGAACAAATTATTGGGGATAAAAGTGTAGGAATAGAAACCCGAAGAAGCAAATAAGCACCATAACATAAACATCTAGCAATAATATCCATAGTTGAACCAAAAAACTTTGAGGAACTTAGCGATGATGAACACTGGATCAAGGCCATGAAGGAAGAACTAAATCAAATGGAGAAGAATTAGACATGGGAAATGGTTCCAAGACCTAAGAACAAAAAAGTGATTGGTAAAAAATAGGTGTTCATAAACAAACTAAAAAATATGGACAGGTAACTAGAAACAAGGCAAGGCTAGTATGCAAAGGATATGCTCAAGTTGAAGGAGTATATTCTGAAGAAACGTTTTCTCCCATTTCTAGAATGGAACTAGTCAGAATGATCTTGGCCTATCAATGTTCCAAAAGGATTAAAGTATATCAGATAGACATAAAATTAACATTTCTAAATGGAGAATTAGAAGAAGAGGTCTACATAGAACAACTTGAAGGGTTCCTACTATCAGAAAAGGAATATTATGTTTTCATATTGAAGAAATATTTGTATGGACTCAAGAAATCCACTAGAGATTGGTATTTGATGCAGGAGCATCGCCCAAGACAAGCGAGCCAGCATGAAAGACAGCGAACAGCTGGACAAGGCCAGCCGAAACTTTTTGAAATTTCATACGTGATGATGCACCAATGTATAAATGTACCATTTATGAGAGAGCACCTTTGTATGTCCTATTATACCTCGAGCCATACGCTCTTGTCTGAAGTAGATGGGAGGCATTTATTCTAGTTAATGCAGGTAGGTAGGATTTATTTCTAGATTAGACAGTGTTAGATAGAAGGAGGGAAAACGGATATAGACACCCTCACTTGTACATTGTAACATTATTCATTCATGAGTAAGAAGAAGAGAAGAGAAAACAAAGAACTCTGTTCAGAACACCCATGTACAGATATTGAATTAATAGAAGAAATCTTTGATTCAAATCCATGGTTATGTGTCTATTCTCTGTGTGTTGATGTTATGCTCATGAATGTTTGTTTCCTTGTTATGCATTTTCTTTGTATATGTTGTGCATGTGATTTCATGTTTCGAAACTGAAATCTGAAGGAGAGGGAGAGAATAAGTTTCAATTGTTTCTCTATCTGAGCCAGGAGATTCTTGCAAAGTGTGCAGTCTAATTCATCTGCAAGGAGTGTGTTGATGAGGCTCAGTAGTTTAACTCTTGTTCTCATTTACCTAGAAGTGGAAGTGAGTTGTTGAAGCCATGCAAGGGGTGCGCAGGCGGAAGAAGAAGAAGTCTTAGAGTTGCGATTCTGAGTAAATTATCCAAAGACTGTTGTTGTAGGAAGGGAACAGGGTCAGATGGATTCAACACTTGAGAGCGTTGAATGATTGTCACAAGGAGTGCACGCAGATACCTCTGAAGGAATCAGAGTAAGAAATCTTAGGAGGTTTAGTACCTTCGTGACATCGTTACTACAGAGTACAAGAGTCTGTGTAGAAGAAGGTTTTAACTGGGTTTGCAAGTGTAGGCATCAGAGGAGATAAGTTCTGGAAGGAACACCCAGTCATCCCCAAGAAAGATTCGAGGAGAGGAAATAATGGTCAGGATTCGCAGAAGAAACCAGCAAAATCCCGTCAGTCGTTAGATCTCAGGAAGTTGCACGGGGCTTAAGCCATAGTGTGCAGTAAAGGAACCAAGGGTTCATCAGGATTCGACTCATCAGAGTTTCCGAAAACATAGGACTCTTGCAGAAAGGAATCGTGATTTGTGAATTTTCGATTGAATAGGAGCCGTCCAACACAGCAAGGACACGGGGTGAGAGATCCTCGATAGCTCGGGGTTTAGCATTTTGGGATTTCTAGAGTCAAAAGTATTGCATGTGTTGAAAAAGTGATCGACATTTTTTCGACAGGTTTAAAGGCGCCTAGTGGAGGACAGGTGTCGGAGGGTTGAATCTCTCCCTGAGGAGACGACAGGTGGCGTCGCATATCGAAGTTCGGGATTTGTAAAGGTCCATGACATTGTGCAATAGGAATCGTGAATTCCCGAAACGCAATTTCCTGACTTACCCGGAAGCGTGGTTCCTCGGTGGCAGAATAGAGGACAGGTGGCATCGGGGATCGAGAATCAGAAACCTGAGAGGTAAGAAATTTACGACATCGTAAGTTTCGATTTTCTCGACGGGCGAAATCCCGACAAGAGCAAGGAAAGCCTTGGTACATACTCATCGGGTTTCGAGGTTTTTGTGAGACCCGGATCTATGTTTTCAGGTCTCATGATACAACGAGGTCCAATTTCCCGATCTCAAGGAGGGAAGTCACAAAGAGTGTTTTGTGGGTGACAAAGTCCCGGAAGGGGTTTTGGAAGATCATTCTAGCTCTTCGAGCCTAAGGAAAGAAGGTCTTGGTGGGAAGCGAACGTGCGGGTGGCACGTTGGCGTTAGAGTGGTATCAGAGCAGGGATTGACTCTTTGTTTTCCATAGCAGAAAGAAAGAATTCTCCATGCCGCCCAGAAGGGAAAGACAGTCACCCGACCTAGAAGACAGGGAGGTGAGAAGAAGGGGTAGGCCAGTAGGAAATCCAGAGATGGAAAGGCAGATACGTGATCTCCGAGCGAGATTGGAAGATATGGAGGCAGCGCAAAGATGGACAGCCAATGCAGGAGATCTAAGCGACTCCGAAGGTGAATCTAAAGCTGAACAACCAGGAGAAGTTGTAGCCAAAGATGCAGCAAATGAGCGATTAATTAAAGTTATCGCCCAGATGAGTTCAAAGACAAAAATGGACATTCCATCTTACAAAGGAAGTCTGGATGCAGAAGAGATGTTGGATTGGATCAGGGCTCTTGACACCTACTTCGATTATGAGGATATCCAAGAGGATAAAAAGGTCAGACATGCTGTCACAAAGTTGAAAGGACATGCAACATTGTGGTGGGACGAGCTACAAGCTGATAGACGCCGCAAAGGTAAGTAGAAAATTAAAAGCTGGGATCAAATGATTGCGAAGATGAAAGTAAAATTCATCCCAAGGGACTACCAAATGAATCTGTTTAGGAGGATGCAAAACCTAAGGCAGAAACTGATGACAGTGAAAGAATACACTGAGGAATTCTATAGACTGAACATCATAGCAGGTCATCGGGAGAGCGATGATGAGAAGGTTTCCAGATACCTGAATGGTCTGAGATACAACATTCAGGATGAATTAAGCATGACAACCATCAGAACGATTGAGGATGCTTACCAGATGGCTCTGAAAGCCGAAGAGAAGCTGAGCCGTAAGCAAGGATAGTGAGGGCGAGGCAGAAGTCATCTCAGAGGTAAGGTAGTTGCCCAGGAGAAATATAAGAAACCCAAGGAGGAATGGAAGAAACCTCAGGATAAAGTGGAGAGAGGTGGAACCTCATAGCGAGGACAACAATATGCTGAGTAGAGAGAATAGCATAATGAGCAGTGAGGAGATTATGCTGATGCAAACAATTTTCCTCGTACCAGAGGTAGGGGAAGAGGTTGAGGTGGAATCATCACATGTTTCACGTGTGGAAAGGATGGACATAAAGTAGTTGACTATCCAGACAGGAAAAAGGATGGAGGAGAAGCTCACATCGCTGAAGCGTAGAGGAGTGATGTTGAGAATGAAGACACAGAAGGTGGAAGGTCGTTGATGATGCGTAAAGTTCTCTTAACACCTGGGAAGGAGGTGGAGGATTCAACTCAGAGAACCAGACTGTTCAGGATAGCTTGCGAAACCAAGGATAGGAAATGCAAGGTTATCGTGGATAGCAGAAGCACCGATAATCTCATCTCAACCGAGATGGTCGAGAAGTTGGGGCTAGAGACAACTAATCACTCGAGTCCATATAAAGTCTCATGGCTACAGAAAGGACATCAGATAAGTGTCACCAAACAATGTTTAGTTGACATCAAGATAGGAGGATATAATGATAAAATACTCTGTGATGTCATTCCCATGGATGTATGTCATTTATTGTTGGGTAGACCATGGCAATATGACAGAAATGTGGTTCATGATGGGAGGATGAACACATACACTTTAGAGAAGGATGGGAGGACACATAGATTGCTTCCGATAAGGGATAAGAAAGTGAAACCGGAAGTAAGCAGCACAATAATTCTCATGAGTGGGAAGGAGCTTCTCACAGAGATGGAGAAGAAAGAAGATCCACAATTCTTTGTGGTCAGGAAGTCAAGGATTATTCTGACTAGCACGAGAGTGGATGATTTACTAGACGAGATTCAGGAACTGCTAGGAGAGTTCTCTGACATCATTGTGGACGAATTACCTCGTTCATTGCCATCGATGAGGAGTGTGAGTCATCACATTGATCTCATACCAGGAGCCAGTTTTTTGAACAAAGATGTGTATAGGTTAACGCCACAGGAAAATGAGGAGGTCAAGAAGCAGGTCCAAGAGTTATTGGACAAAGGATTGGTCAGAGAAAGCCTAAGTCCATGCGCTGTTCCGACAGTGCTAATCCCAAAGAAGGATGGAGGTTGGAGAATGTGTACTGACTCCAGAGCGATCAACAAAATTACCATCAGGTACAGATTTCCACTGTCGAGAATGGATGATCTGATGGATTGTCTGAGTGGGGCAAATTATTTTTCAAAGATTGATCTAAAGAGCGGATATCATCAGATTCACATGAGGGAAGGTGATGAATGGAAGACAACATTCAAGACAAATGAAGGTGTGTATGAATGGCTGGTCATGCTGTTTGGCTTGACAAATGCGCCGAGCACATTCATGAGATTGATGAATGAAGTCCTGAGGGAATTCATCAGGAAATTTGTAGTCATATATCTGGATGATATATTGATCTTCAGTAAGATGAAGGATGAACATTTGAAACATTTGGCCATTGTGATGAGGAAGTTACAGCAGGAGAAGTTGTTGATTAATATGAAGAAGTCCTCATTTATGAAGACAGAGCTCATTTACTTGGGTTTTGTTATTTCGAAAAATGAGTTGAAAATGGATCCGAGTAAGGTAGAAGTGATCAAGAGTTGGCCATCACTGAGAAATGTTTTCAAGGTGAGAAGTTTCCATGGTTTAGCTAGTTTCTACTGAAAGTTCATCAGAAATTTCAGTGGGATTAGCGCAGTGATGATGGACACGGTGAAGAAACGACATAAGTATTTTCATTGGACAGTAGAGGCTAAGAAGAGCTTCAACCTGTTGAAGTGGAAGATAACAGAACGACCAGTGTTGGTGTTGTCGGACTTCAAGAAGACATTTCAGGTGAAATGTGATGCAAGTGGATATTCCATAGGAGCAGTCTTAAGTCAGGAGGACAGGCCAGTTGCATATTTCAATGAGAAGTTGGATGAAGCAAAGATGAAATGCTCCACGTACGATAAAGAGTTTTATGCCATCATACATGCATTGAAGAAGTGGAGGCATTACTTGATCCCAAAAGAATTTGTATTGTATAGTGATAATCATGCATTGCAGTTTGTGAGTCAATAGGATAAGTTGAATCAAAAGCATGAAAAATGGGTAGAGTATATGCAGAATTTCACGTTTGTAATAAAACACATTTCGGGTACTGCTAACAAAGTGGTTGATGCTTTGATCAGGAAATGTTTGTTGCTGCAGGAGTTCCGAGTCAAAACATTGGGTTTTGAAAATCTCAGGGATATGTATGCAGGAGATGTAGATTTCAGGGAAGCATATGAAGCAGCTGAGAATCTAGTTCTCAGGGATCGGAGCCCTTAGATAGATTACATGATCCAGGAGGGGTTGTTGTTCAGAGGAAATCAATTATGCATTCCAAATTGCTCCATGAGGGAGAATATGCTAAAGGAGAAGCACAGTGGTGGATTGGCAGGACATTTTGGCCACGATAAAACATTCGCAAAATTGAGCGAATCATATTTTTGGCCAGTCATGTGAGCAGAGGTCAAGCGATTTATTGATAGATGTAGTATTTTTCAGCATTCGAAGGGAAGAAAACAAAACGCGGGTTTTTATCAGCCATTGCCCATACCAGAGAGGTCGTGGGAGGCGATTAGCATGGATTTTGTATTGGGTTTGTCGAGAACGCAGAGGGGGGTTGATTCCATATTTGTGGTGGTGGAAAGGTTTTCAAAGATGGCACATTTTATTCCATGCCAGAAGACCAACGATGCGACCCACATTGCAAATTTGTTTTTCAAAGAGATTGTGCGACTTCATGGATTGCCGAGAAGCATAGTCTCGGACAGGGATACGAAATTCATAGGTCATTTTTGGAGGATGCTATGGAAGAAGCTAGGAACTAACTTGGCGTTTAGTTCAACTTATCATTCGTAGATGGATGGGCAAACAAAGGTGGTGAACAGAAGTCTGGGGGACTTGCTGAGGAGCTTGGTGACAGAGCACCACAACAGCTGGGTCAACGTATTGCCACAGGCAGAGTTTGCATACAATGATTATGTGAATCAGAGTATAGGCAAAAGTCCATTTCAGATTGTGTATGGGACACAACCAAGGGGAGTTTCTGAACTCAGGGAGTCAGAAAAGATTGCGACTAGCAGTTCTAGTGCAGAGGAATTCGCTGAGGCAATGAAGAAACTTCACGGCGAGGTGAAACAACGATTGATAGACTCGAATCAGGAGTACAAACGCAGAGCCGATCAGTGGAAGAGACAACTTCAGTTTGAAGTTGGTGATATGGTTCTGGCACACTTGAGGAAGGAAAGGTTCCCGAGGGGAACATATAACAAATTGAAAATGAAGAAAATTGGGCCATGCAGGGTCTTGAGAAAGTTCGGAGAAAATGCTTACGAGATTGAGTTTCCGGAAGACATAGAAATATCTCCGACATTCAATGTCTCAGACTTATATCCATATAAGGATGAGGAAGCAAGAACTAGAAGTGATGAAAAACCAGAGATCCAGTGGCAGAAGCAGATGCCAATAGCATAAAATCCATAGATGGAGTACATACTGGACAAGCGAGTGGGTAAGAAAACCAGACGAAAGAAGTATTTTGAGTACCTGGTCAAGTGGAAGAATCACCCAGTGGAAGATGCCAGCTGGGAAAATGAAGCAGTGATACAGAAGCATGGACAGACCGTGCAGGAGCTCATGGACAGGACCCCATGAAAATTTTCAAGCCGAGGAGTATGATGCAGGAGCATCGCCCAAGACAAGCAAGCTAGCATGAAAGACAACAAACAACTGGACAAGGCCAGCCGAAAATTTTTGAAATTTCATACGAGATGATGTGCCAATGTATAAATGTACAATTTATGAGAGAGCGCCTTTGTATGTCATATCAGACCTTGAGCCATACGCTCTTGTCTGAAGTAGATAGGAGGCATTTATTCTAGTTAATGCGGGTAGGTAGGATTTATTTCTAGATTAGACAGTGTTAGATAGAAGGAGGGAAAACGGATATAGACACCCTCACTTGTACATTGTAACATTATTCATTCATGAGTAAGAAGAAGAGAAGAGAAAACAAAGGACTATGTTGAGAACACCCATGTACAGATATTGAATTAATAGAAGAAAGCTTTGATTCAAATCCATGGTTATGTGTCTATTCTCTGTGTGTTGATGTTATGATCATGAATATTTGTTTCCTTGTTATGCATTTCCTTTGTATATGTTGTGCATGTGATTTCATGTTTCGAAACTGAAATCTGAAGGAGAGGGAGAGAATAAGTTTCAATTGTTTCTCTATCTGAGCCAGGAGATTCCTGCAAAGTGTGCAGTTGAATTCATCTGCAAGGAGTGCGTTGATGAGGCTCAGTAGTTTAACTCTTGTTCTCATTTACCCAGAAGTGGAAGTGAGTTGTTGAAGCCGTGCAAGGCATGTGCAGGCGGAAGAAGAAGAAGTCTCAGAGTTGCGTTTCTGAGTAAATTATCCAAAGACTGTTGTTGCAGGAAGGGAACATGGTCAGATGGATTCAACACTTGAGAGTGTTGAATGATTTCCGCAAGGAGTGCACGCAGATACCTCTGAAGGAATCAGAGTAAGAAATCTCAGGAGGTTTAGTACCTTCGTGACATAGTTACTACAGAGTACAGGAGTTTGTGTAGAAGAAGGTTTGAAATGGGTTTGCAAGTGAAGGCATCAAAGGAGACAAGTTCTGGAAGGAACACCCAGTCATCGCCAAGAAAGCTTCGAGGAGAGGAAATAACAGTCAATATTCGTAGAAGAAACCAGTGAAATCCCGTCAGTCATTAGATCTCAGGAAATTGCACAGGGCTCAAGCCATAGCGTGCAGTAAAGGAACCAAGGGTTCATCAGGATTCGACTCATCGGAGTTTCCGGAGACATAGGACTCTTGTAGAAAGGAATCACGATTTGTAAATTTTTGATTGAATAGGAGCCGTCCAACACAGCAAGGACACGGGGTGAGAGATCCTAGATAGCTCGGGGTTCAGCATTTTTGGATTTCCGGAGTCAAAAGTATTATGTGTTGTGTTGAAAACGCGATCCGCGTTTTTTCGACAGGGTTAAAGGCACCTAGTGGAGGATAGGTGTCAGAGGGTTGAATCTCTCCCTAAGGCGATGACAGGTGGCGTCACATATCGGAGTTTAGGATTTGTAAAGGTCTGTGACATTGCGCAATAGGAATCACAAATTCCCAAAACACGATTTCCCAACTTACCCGGAAGCGTGGTTCCTCGGTGGCAGAATAGAGGACAGGTGGCATCGAGGATCGGGAATCGGGAACCTGAGAGGTAAGAAATTTATGACATTGTAAGTTCTGATTTTCCCAACGGGTGAAATCCCGACAAGAGCAAGGAAAGCCTTGGTACATACTCATATGGTTTCGAGGTTTTTGTGAGACTCGGATCTGTGTTTTCAGGTCTCGCGATACAGCGAGGTCCGATTTCCCGATCTCAAGGAGGGAAGTCACAAAGTGTGTTCTGTGGGTGACAAAGTCCTGGAAGGGGTTTTGGAAGAGAATTATAGGTCTTCGAGCCTAAGGAAATAAGGTCCTGGTGGGAAGCGAACGTGTGGGTGGCACGTTGGCGTCAGTATTCAATATTGGAAAAGTAATGACAACAACAATGATTCAGAAAGGGAAGTGCATATAGTAATCTCTACATAAAAGTGGATCAATATAGTATACTTATCATTGAAGTATATGTGGATTACATCATCTTTGGAAGTGATGATGATAGGATGAGTAAGAATTTTTCCAAAGACATGTAGAGTGAATTTGAAATGTCCCTACTTGGTGAGTTGACTATCTTTTTGGGACGTGATATATCTCAGCTAGATGAAGGTATTTTCATTTGCTAAAACAAGTACATCAAATAAATGTTGAATAAGTTTTGGAATAGAATATTTCAAACCTGTAAGTACTCCTATGGTGATTGGTTGCAAGTTGAGAAAATATGATGAATCTAAGGAAGAAAATTAGAGATTCTATAGATCGATGATTGTCATCCTACTCTATTTGACAACCTCGATACCATATGTGATGCAAGAATTTAGAAAGGATGAAATATTTCAAGTAGCATTGAAGGAAACTCATGTTATGACAGTAAAGAGGATCTTCAAATATCTCAAAGGAACAAACAAAATTGGATTGTGGTATCCGAAAGGGAATGAGATGACTATGGTCACCTACACAGATACAGATTCGGCAAGAAGCATTGATGTTAGAATAAGTGCTAGTGGAGAAACCTTCTACTTGGGTGATTTTCTGGTGTCCTAGTTAAGTAAGAAGAAGTCCTCAGTATCCTTGTCTACAAAATAAGAAAAATATATTGCAACAACATCATGTTGTACTCAGCTCCTCTAGATGAAGAAAACCATACAAGACATGCATGTAAAATATGATGATCCTATTTCAATATTCTGTGACAATACCAGTGTTATAAGTATCTCTAAAAATCTAGTGATACATTCTAAGACCAAACATATTCCTATCAAGTTCCACTTTCTACAGGAACAAGTGAAAAAAACGCATATCAAGTTGGAGTACATTGGGACAAAATAACATATTTCATATATCTTCACGAAAACTATCCCAAGGGAGACCTTTGAGTATCTCCAATAGAAGCTAGGATTAATTCCTACCCCAAATTGATCTACATGACATATTTCAAAGAAGAAAGGGGGAGAGAGAATGTCAAATGAAGGTATACCTATCAGAGAGAGTTACCCTTTTCCATTGATGTCAGAGGGGGAGAGAAATAACATGAAGACGGGGGGAGTATGAGTACTTCCATCAATGCCAAAGGGAGATATTGTTGGAAAACTGGTTGTCATTGATGTCAACCCTAGAAGAAGTCTAGAATTCCATAGAAATGATAGGTTTATTTGAAGGAGTCTCCAAAGTGGTCCCCTTATGGCATAGCTCTAAGAATGGCCCTCACAAAAATATGCTTTGAAGAATCCTACAAGAAACCTTGGTTGTCAAGAAAATAAGTTACAATGTAAATTCAAAGAATCCATGAAAATATGGTCAGGAAGCCACAGAGGTGTCGTCATGAAGATTGATTTTGATTGAAAAAACATGTATGAAGGACATTACAATGAATGAAAAAAATCATTTAATTTATAGTCCTCATCAATACATTTCCAACGATAGATGGAATTCCACGTGTTTCCTCATGGTTGAGGAGATATGCCCTCTTAAAGTTGATTCCCCAAAAGAAACTGAAGAAGCCCCAGATCTAAGGACAAGAAGTTACAAGTTGGCCCCAAATAAATTAAAGGAGAAAAAATGGTTGCAACAAGAATTTATAGTGTTTTTGATAGCTTGTCGACATTTCGGATCCACAACAAGATCCATCTTCAGGACAAAAAAACCTCTTTTTGTCCTGAAGATGGATCCTATTGTGGATCCGAAATGTCGACAAGCTATCAAAAACACTGTGGTTCTTCCGAAAATTTCTAAACAAATCTCTCACCACAAAAATCTAAATGACAAGAATTTATAGATCAACCCTAAAGTCAAGCAAAGGAGGTAACTGGAAAATTATAAATACATATCAAAGAGCCTCTTTTTTCATCATGCAAGTATGATCTCTCAGCACAAGTGAAGTAGAGCATAACTGTGAAGGAGGGAGTACTTGGAGTTGTATATGTGTGTAGGGTTTCTAGGAAACCTTATCTGATATGACCCCTCGGTTCAAGTATAGGGTGTCCCAAGAGGACCCCACTGGTTGTCTTGGTATCATCACACGAGGCCCCTCCTGTTTCTTGGTCCTGTCCCCTGAGGTTGAGGAAAGTTTTGAGGAAGGTATTCTTGTTGATGTTGAATTTAAGGAAGGTCTGAATATCTGATATCTCATGCACTAGGTTGTTCACATGTTGAAATATATGTTCTTCTTTATATTTTGAGGCTTGTATCTTAGAGGTTTTGGTATATGACTTGAAGCATATATTGGAGGTTATGGAAAAATTTTGAGGCATATCTTAGAGGTTTTGGCATATGAGGAATATCTTGGAAGTTTTGGAAAATGCTTGATACATATCTTGGCACATGGTTTTATGCATATCATGGTGACTTTGAGCACATGATTTGGAGGATATTCTTGGAAATGTTGGCATAAGTTATATGTGATTATTGGAGTGGATCTAGTTTTTATGATGGTGATGTATCAATATCAGTGACAATAATAGTGACATGATGAGTATATCATTTATATTCAAGGGAGGAAGGAAGGGGGTTGGACTCTTTTTCTAGTTGGAGTTGGAGAATTTAGGGAGTTGTAGCTACCTTCATGTTGGATCCTGTAAACATGGGATTGGTGTCTCCTTCAATTTGGTGCTGGAGAATTTTGGAAGTTGGTGCTTCCTAATCCAAAAATCCTTAGACACCAATTATTCCTTTAAGTATACACATGCATTATCTAACTTGATCCAGAATAATTTATTGATCGTATTGAGGTGGTTTGCATAATTTTGATGATGTGCTCTTTATCCAAAAACTCATAAACTGATGATTAATAGTGATATTATACAATAGAAAATAAAATAACTAAAAAAATAATGTTGATAAAATATTTTGTTTCATCTTTAAGTTCCCTTCAAGCCAATGAAAACTACTTTCTCCATCTCAAATATCAAAATCACATGTAAAATGATTCACGTATGCCAATTTAATGGAATCTCTTTAATTACATAACTCAAAAAAAGAAAGTAAGTTCACCATTGAAATCCTTGAGAAATTTTAAGAAAATTAACTATAAAGTTGACCAATTTTTGAAGTGGCTCAATTTCATCCTTTTCAACACACAAAAAGATGCATTAAATGCTCATAAATGGAAAATTGAGCAAATACTTTTACTAATGACTTCCAGTCATAAAATATAACTCAAATTCATGATCCTTTCAAAAAATCATGAAAAATGAGCATAAAGTTGCCTATGTTCTATCATTATACCTTATGGAACACTTTACGAGACAACATATTCAGCCTCTTCTTAGCATGCAAATCGAGACATCCATATGACCTAGAAATACATACCTTATCTTGGAATTCATGCCACCTTAGGATCTGTGCAGAATTGGAACGTACATACCTCAGAATGTGTACATGTTGGGATCTGCGCCTAATATATAGGCTCGAGCCTCCAAACCTTCGTCCAAATTAGTGGGCAACTTAATGCAAAAAATAGTGGAATCACGTAACAAACAGGTTGTTGGCATATTGGTTGGAACAATTGCTAAATTTGGTAGGGTCGTGGGTTTCATTCCCATCAACCGCAACTTGTGGTGGATTCTTTTTGTTATAATACATATATCTAGTTCATTAGTTGGAAATGTCTCGAATTTTGGGTATATAGTTCAAAACATATATTAAAATAACATAGGTATGCCATATACCTTTACCAACCTCCACGCGAATATAGCTACGTTTACATGATATAACATATGACCATAAAATAGGTGTCGAGGGCTAGGCCCTTGACCCCTTTTACACCCCATTCAATACAATACATTACTTTAAATATATTATAACCACTATATAGTTAAGAAACAATGTTGTGGCGTGATGGTATGGGAGGATTTGTGAATATTTATGGAGCTCGTGGGTTTGACCCCCATAGACTCCATAATTTTGGTAACCCATGCCAATATAGGCCAATGAGAGGTTGCCACATGGAATCCTCTCATTGGCTAAATATTTCCACTTGTCAATATAGGGTTGGACCACTTGTGCGCCAATTGTCAACCTGTAATTGGACCACTTGGGTTGCAGCTTCCCTAGTCAGCTGCCAACAGTCATGTGCCATGTGTCACCCTTGTAGTGGTGACACATGCCACTCTTTTTTTTTCCCATGTGTACTTTGACCTTTGACCTGGTTTGATTGGAACTTTTACGACTCATAACGTTTGCATACGAACTTCATTTTACTTGTTATTTGTGCCATTGGAAAGATGATGAAGAGGTGTACACATTGATGTTGTTTTTGAGATATTTTGGAATGGTCAAAATTTTATCATTATGGATCCCCTGGGACCTATGTGAGAATTCTAGATCCTCTTGGACCTCTTTCAGTGTTCCTTAGAGCCTCATGGATCACACCTTCCCACTAAATAACTTTTGGACCTACAAAAGTGTATATACTCAACAGCCTAGTGATGATAATGAACTCTTCCATCTTGCTGACTCTTTTGGAATTTAGTCTTCATATTGGGTCTTCGATTCTAGGTAATATATTAGTGCACTTTTTTCTGTTTCTTTAGAATATTCCTCTGACTCTGGTTCTGGCTCATAGATTCCCTAACAAAAAAAATTATTGTTCATTGAATCTCTGCAATACCTATATCATGTATTCAATATCCACTCCCATCTCCTATTTTTGAATATAGTCTATATTTTCAAATATGAAACCAAGTCGAATGTTGATCTATGCCTTGCCCATTTGGAGTCTCTATTCCTGTACTTCTTTATGTATCTGTAGGAGTCCCTGAACTAATACTCTTCCCATTGTCGCTCATACCTTGAAGAATAACTCTTCTTGTACTATTATCATATGTACATGTCTTGATTGCTTCTGTTCAAGGTATACATCCACATGAAGATGACATAGTATTTTAAAAACATTTTTATAGCATGCACCTTTATGCCTCTTATTTATGAAGAGGATTATTTCTTCTTTATCAACTCTAGAAAGTTTTTCATTTCTTTGATGCTCTTTCTTTTCTTGATATACATGCTCCAACTTCTTGCATTCTTTTGTTCCTTCACTTATGGTTCTTCAGAATCAAGAATGTTGTCTTAGAAAATTCGATCCATATGTATCTCTTTAGCTAATTACAAGAAAATATAATTGTCCATACTGTTGTCCAAAGGATTTTAAATATTTATAATGAGATTCCTCTCATTATAAGGCAATATGTATAGGTGGCTATCTAGATATATCCCTAACGATATTCCTCTCTGTCTAAAGAAATATGTCAAGGTGGCTATCTAGAAATCTCTCTAATGATATTCCTCTTACTCTCAACATCATATAAGGTATCAATATAGAAACTCTCTTACAAAATTTCTCTCACCCATACAAGGTAGCAATATAGAAATTTTACAGAGTCCCTCTCATTCTTATAATTTACAATGAGTGGCTTACAAGCCTTCTAATATACTTTAGGAGATATACACATATGCATATTACATTTACAAATATACATATCTAAAATGAAAATTTTAAAGATGGTTTAATTATGAACTCATTCTTCCCATTATACTAGGAGGAGTATCGTAACTTTTGACCTATGATAATGACTTTGATTTTGATGTTGAATCTGACATTGAATCTGATGAAAAATATGATGTTGAATCCAAGTAACCATTAGACCAAACTATAGGTCTTCCCAGTAACCTATATACCCTCTCTTTGTGAATACCAAGCACTATTGTTGTGTATGGAGCAACTTCTCTTGAATACTAAAGTACCTAGCCATTCTAGAATGCGTCTACATAGCCTTCATCCGCAAATTGTACAATTGAGAGTAGTTTTACCTTTAAGTATGGAACATACAACATATGTTCAATTCCAAGAAATCCTCTTTACTAGAGCTGAAATATTACATATCCATACCCTCTTATTTCTTAATTGGTGTTGGTTCCAAATCCCACATAGAAATTTGTGTCGAACATTGAGAAAGTCAAAAATATTGAGATCATCCCAATCATGTGGCAAGATGAGCCACTTCCCATGAACCATTCTTCAATGTCTTCATATATCACTTTTCCAAGACCATCCACTACGAAGTATTCTTTCCCAAGCCTTTCAGTAAGACCATTGACTTCATCTAGAGTTATTGTGTGTCTTCTTGCAAGTATCTTTACATATTTTTTTCTCTTCTTCGAACATAGGTGTAGGTAAAGTGTCCAACACTTATTGATATAATGTCCACTCTTACCACATTAATAATAGAGTGTCTTGTTCCAAAATCCCTTCTTATCATTTCTCCTTTTCCTCTAATTTAAGAAACGATCTTCCTTCTTCTTGGAGGGATTTACTAGCATAGACTGTCTTCTTTGATACTACTCCACATCATAGCTTCTATTTCCATGGGAAACACATAGATAAATAGACCATTCACAAGTGGGAAAAGTCTTCATTCTTTATCCTATAGCATGCACATCCTTCTTTGGAGATGAATTACACATGTTACCTTTCTCTGAATTGGAAGGTAAGGCCAACTATTTATGTAGGGATTACTCATCTAAATTTCTCTTTGCTTCAGTTACCTTCAAGAATTCTCCATCTTGATGGGAAAAAGAGTAACATGAGGAGTCATATTTCTCAATCATGTTTCTTGAAGGAGATAGTCTATCTTGCATCGAAAACTTATCATTCTCATCCTACCAATCTTCATATATTGGTACTGTTGGTGCCAACACTTGATTTCTGATCTGAAAATTTATTTCAAACTCATGAAAAATAGTCATGTGAAAATATTCATGACATAGAAGTCATCTCGCATCCTCTTCTTCTCTTCTTCAAGAGCTTACAACTGCATCTTTAACTCATAATTTTGTTTCTGGATTTGGCAATTGATATTCTTCTGCAGCCTCAGTTTCATGAGAACTTTACTCATCTTGTTTTCTTGATAAGAGCCTTAAATATCTTCACCAACTGAACTCTTAAACCTCATCCAATCAAGAACTTGAAAAAAATGTCAAAAATAGCTCTGATATCAACTTGATCAAAAAATCCTTAGACACCACTTATTCCTTTAAGCATACACATGCAGTATCTAAGTTGATCTAGAATAATTTAGTGATTGTATTGAGGTGGTTTGCATAATTATGATGATGTGAAATTTATCCAAAACCTCATAAACTAATGATTAGTAGTGAGATGACACAATAGAAGATAAAATAACTCAAAACATAATGTTGATATCATACTTTTGTTTTATCTTTAAGTTCCCTTCAATCCAATGAAAATTGCTTTCTCCATCTGAAATATCAAAATCACATGTAAAATTATTCACATATGCAAATTTAAGGGAATCTCTTTAATTCCATAACTAAAAATAAGAAAGTAATTTCCATTGAAATCCTTGTGAAATTATGAGAAAATTGACTATAAAGTCGACCAATTTCTGAACTGGCTCAATTTCACCTTTTTTGGCATACAAAACAATGTATTAAATGTTCATTAATGGAAAATTTAGTGAATACTTTTACAAATGACTTCAAATCACAAAATATACCTCAAATTCATGATCCTTGCAAAAAATCATGAAAAATGAGTATAAAGTTTCCTATGTTTCGTCATTATACCTCATGGCATGCTTTATGAGACAACATATTTAGCCTCTTCTTAGCAAAAAAATAGAGACATCTGTATGACTTTGAAATCCATACCCTATCTTGGAATTTGTTTCACCTCAATATCTGTACAGACCTGAGATGTACATACCTTAGACTATGTGCACATTGAGATTCACGCCCAATATATAGGCTCGGGCCTCAAAACCTCTTTCTGAATTAGTGGGAAAATTAATGACAAAAATAGTGGAATCCCATAACAAATGAGTTGTTGGCATATTGGTTGTAATTATAGTGGATAAACTTTGCGATCTTGTGGGTTCCATTCCCATTGATCGCAACTTGTGGTGGATTATTTTTTTTATAATACATACA
>JASDQU010244267.1:54342-67843 GCA_032191745.1 Picea mariana
AATCGTGCATCTGTAGTAACATAGGTATGGAATATACATTTACCAACCTTAATGTGAATATAGATATGGTTACGTGATATAACATATGGCCATAAAATAAAGGTTGAGGGCTAGGTCCTTTTCCCTTTTACAACCCATTCAATACAATATATTACTTTAAATATATTCTAACCCCTATATAGTTAAAAAACAATGTTGTGACGTAATGGTATGGGAGGCTTTGTGAATGTTTATGGAGGTCATGGGTTCAACCCCTGTCAACTCCATAATTTTGGTAACCCATGCCAATATAAGCCAATAGGAGGTATCTGTGTGGAAACCTCTCATTGGCTAAATCTTGCCACTTGTCAATATAGGATTGGACCACTTGTGCACCACTTTTCAACCTATAATTTGACCACTTGGGTTGTACCTTTCCCATTCATATAATAAAAATAATGTGCCACATGTCACCCTTGTAGTGGTGACATGTGTCACTCTTTTTTTTTCCCATGTGTGCTTTTACCTTTGACCTGGTTTTACTAGAACTTTGACTTCTCATAAATTTTGCATACGAACTTCATTTGACTTTATATTTGCATCATTGGAATGTTCACAACAAGCTCTATGCATCGATGTAGTTTTCGAGAGAATTTGGAACGGTCAAATTTTGAGCATTTATGGATCCCTTGGGACTTGTGTGAGAATTCTAGAACCTCCTGGACCTATATGAGCATTTCTTATATCCCTGGATCACTTCCTATGAATGTAATCTTTTGATATATAAGAAATAATTTCATGGTTTTCTCCCATTTGGGTTTCCACGTAAAATTCTTTTGTATTTTTTATTTTTGGTTATATGTTTGTGGTATATTGTTACACCTCAAAATTACTCACTTCGATATTGTCACAAGTGTCATCATTACGAGTGTTGTAAGTGTCGCATCTTGTCTGCAAGTGTCGCATATTGACTATAAGTGTTGCAAGTGTCACAAACAATATGTTGCCATATTTCCTATGTCGTGCCCCTAACGACATCACAAGGACACTTAAGACACCTCAAAGGATTGTTTGGAAGAAGGAAAATCACTTGGTAAGAAGTACAAGCACTTTGCCATTGGAAAAACCATAAAAAAATTGATTTTTGGAGAGCAGCGCTCCCCTACCCACTATTAGGGAGCACTAGCAAACCCTGAGCCTCTCTGGGAAGTGTTTGAGCGCCCTCTGCACCCCTTTGGGGGAGCACTACCCTCTTTTGAGAAAATTCTGGGTTTGTTGAGGCGAATTAGGGAAGAATCCCTCAAATCTTGAAGGCAGTTGGATTCGAATTGATGGTCAAGGCATGATCCTAGGGGAGATCCTCAACTGAAGGAGAGGAGTCCTCAACTCATCCCAAATATCTCTCAAGTGGTTGGACCTCTCAAGGGTTATATAAGGAGGCCTTATCATGGTGAAAGGCACAAGGAAGATTGAGAATTATACCTAACTTATGATCTCATAAGAAGGTATTGAGAATGGAAAATTGAGATTTATACCAAACTTATGATCCTATAAGTGGTATTGACAGAGAATGAAGTGGGAGAATCACATCAAACTTATGATCTCATGAGTGATATTCCATAAAATCCATCAGGGGATCTTGATTGATCAAAGGGGTTGGACAAGGAGAACTGGAAGAGGCTGTTGCACCTTCATTCAAAGGATTGTAAGTACTTTTACTTGTTCTCATTAATACAATCAATGCTTGGCCCGTTTCTTTCAAACTTGTACTTGTTCCATATAAGTTTGTCTACAGTAGATGGATCTATGATTGAGCTAATCTCAGTAGAGTAGGAAGTCCATTGTATCTTTGTTTGTTTTGTAGGACCTCAAGATTGAAGCTCAGCATGGAATTTGCAAGGACAAACGTCGTTCATAAGGTACATATCTTTCTCCTTCTCTTTATTTCATTAGCTTTATTAGATATAAAAGGAAGTCAGTGTCCATGTTAAGCACCTTCTGTCTTGGCCTTAGGAGTTTAGAGACCAAGAGGTAATCCACTTGTCCGTAGGGGGATTTACCTACAACAGAAATTGGCGACTCCACTGGGGAGGAGCTCTGATTTTTGTTTCCTTTCCCAGATCTTGTCTTGGCCCTTTGCCCACTTATTTGATCTTCTCCACATTGTCATTTTTATTCTTATATTGGTTTGTTTGCCTCATTATGTCATCAAGATCACTCTGATTGAATGAATTCCTTTCATTTTTTGAGTTTTTGGACATTTTTCTGAGTTTTTGGAGTAAAGCGCTCCCCTGCCCTTAGAACCAGGGCATTGGCACTCCCTGACAGTGTTCCACGGAGTGTTGGAGTGCTTTGTGTCCCCTTTTGGGGGAGCGCTACCCCAGTTTTTGTGAGAAATTCTCCAAAATTTGCATTTTTTGAAGCTATTTCTAGGTTTTGGCATTTGCTCAGGGTCCTATAATCTTAGTCCATCTTGATTTTGGCTTTCAAACACCCTTATTTCTAAGGATTCATCATCTCTTTTGTTTGGATTTTTTGACTTTTTTTCCTTACTTTTCAATGACTCTTTGTCCTTGATGATTTCAAGTCAATTTGTCATTTTCTTCTCGTTTATCTAATTGAGTGAAAAATTTGTAAGGAGTTTCAAAGGTCTTTTGCACTTTTCTTTCTGATCTTTGAGTCATATTTTCCAAGATCCTTCTCCTTCCTTTTGAGTTTTTGTCTTTCTGTTTCTTGTTTGATCATAACAAGGGTGTCTTTTGGTTTATGTGAAGTTTGCTTCCAGATTGCTTAAATCTCACAACTCTTGAAGTCTGATTAGCATTAGAATCTTTAAATCTACTGGTTATTAGTCACATACAACCATTTTAGCATTTCATTGGATTCCTTATTGAGGACTATTGCATGAGGTCATTTCATCTTAGTGTTTGACAGTGAAAGGACAATCCTTCTCCTTCCCTTAATTAGACATTCATTGAAAGAAAAGATTTCTTATCATTTCTTATGCATGTTTTGTGAACTGAGTCATAATATCATCAATCTTCACTCTCATACACCTCTAAGTAAACAATAACCACTAAAATCAACACTTAACTAAAATTTATAAGACTTTTTACATCTTTGTTAGCAAACCTACATTAGTTTAAGGTGTAGGGCTTTGGAATAGGTTGAAAGGATAACTTTCCAAAGATATCAAACAAACTTAGCATCTTGCGATAGGGAGAGAAAATCCAATTGTCATATAGGCTTTCTGGGATCCCCCTCTCACACAGGGGTTACACATGAGGTTGCATTCAGGAGAATTACAGATATTATCCCTCCGTGGTTCAACTATTTGTAGTGGTCGGATCGTATATTGGGGGTCACTTGATGGTATACCCACGATTATGTGTGGGAGACTCTCGAGTTGATTTTAGACTTGTTATCCTGCTCATACGTTCGGATTGGACTATCGACTGTACCTTCCTAGGGGCTGACTATGAATTGGTGACCTTAGTATCCATAATCTTTAGGGTCTCACACAAGGTGACGGTGAAGGGAAGTCTCACTATACCTAGAACAGACGTTGGTCAAACTCACTCGGGCTCCTTGGAGGGTAAATCCAAAATTAAGGCATGGAATCTTGAACCAAGGCATAAGTCCATTAAGTAGGTCGCCAACGTAACTGATCCACCCACTCTATCCCTTCCCCTTCTTATTTTGATCTTGCGAAGTTGGATTTCATCACCAACTAGTGGTTTCATTATGGGAAGGTTTGTTTGATTGTTTACTTCTCAGATTCATAGTGTGTATTAGTTGTGTTACTTAGTGGAATTTAGGTCGAGTTACTTTTAATGGCATCCAATCCTGAGAGTACCAATAGAGGAACCCCTTATCTTAGGGAACCTTATTCCTTTCCTTCGTTTGGAAACTTTGGTCCTCTGTATATTTCCACACTGAGTCTTTCCATCGGATTATCGGTTTGGTTTTTCCCCACTCTGGTGATCTCAGATCCTCCCAATGTTTCAAATGCACCTAATACTTTAGATGTTAGTACACCACCCACACGTCAACCTCATGTCGAATTTTCACCTTCTTCACCCATTAAGTCTCCTTCTTTTTCTCCTTCTTCATCTAGTGAAATCTATAAAGAAAGTACCCAGGTTGATCAGAAGAAGAAGAAATGGAAAGAGAAGAAGAAGAAGAGCCTGAAAAGGACCAAGGCCCCAACAACATCAGATGTTGGATCCAAGCAACCAGTTACTATTAATTGTATTGGGAGTGTTGATGAGGTCAACAAGAATAAAATGAAGAATCTTAAACCCAAATTCCCTTGCAGTCTTTGTAAGGGTGACCACTTTCTAAGGGATTTACCTGGTATTCCCAAGGTATTAGAAATGTGGTCCTCCACATCATCGGTCTCTACCAGTCATGCCGATGATACCCCATCAACTAGTGACGTCAAGGTTGGTAAGAAGAAGACATTTGTCAAATTCTTTTGTATGTTATGCACAGGTGATCATTATTCTCACCTTTGTCCTCACATGGATGAGGCTTCTTCTCTTTTGGAAAAACTTCAACTTCCAAAAGGTTATCGTAAGATTTCCCCCAACCCATCGTTAGTTGATGGACTAGTCAATCCGGTTCCATCCCCAGTCAGTCCAGTTGATCATGTGGTCAATCTAGTTTCCTCCTTGATTGAACCACAAACCCAAGTAGTTGATCTAGTTCTGTCATCAGTCAGCCCCACTCTTCATCTACAGAGTGAAACCCAAGTGACTGATCTAGTTTCTTCCTCAATCAGTCCCACCCTTCATCTGAAGAGTGTTAAAGTGGTTGATCTGATTCTGTCCTCGGTCAATCCCACTCTCATGTTAGAGAGTGACACCAAAGCGGTCAATCTGTTTCCACCCATCGACCCCATTCTCTCCTTTGAGAATGAAACCCAAGTGGTTGATCCAGTTCTATCATCGGTTGATCCCACTCCTCCTTTAAAGAGTGCCAAAGTGGTTGATCTGATCCCATCATCAGTCAATCCCACTCTTCCTTTGAAGAGTGCCTGCGTGGTCGATTCGATCCCATCATTAGTCGATCCTACTCTCTCTCTAGAGAGTAAACCTGATACTGCCCACGTTTTTCTCGTTGATACGAAATATACCATGTTGGGGGGCATTCCTCCTTCTCCTGGGAAACCCCCTCCAAGCAATGAGGCCATCCTTTTTTATTGGGGTGCGCTAACTGGACCTCATCTTCCCTCTCACATTCCTTTCCAGATTACAGTAAAGGTTTGTGGTTGGGAGGTTCCTCAAATGGTGATAGATGAAGGTGCATCTGTTAGTATTTTTTCCTCTGTTGCTTGGCACACTTTGGGTTGTCCTCAGCTTGTGCCAGTTACACAAAATAATTTAGCTTTTAACATAAGAACTATTCAAAATTTAGGGACCCTTCCTTAGTTTCTGGTAACCTTGGGAGGGAAAACTGTCTTTATTGATGTCATGGTGGTCCGAGACCCCTTGGAGTTCACTTTACTCCTTGGGAGGGATTATGTCTATGCCATGAAATATATTGTGTCCACTCTTTTCCATGTGATATCTTTCCCTCACGATGCAATACTTGTGACTATTAATCAACTGTCATTC
The DNA here is from genome assembly GCA_032191745.1 of Picea mariana. Lineage (NCBI taxonomy): Eukaryota > Viridiplantae > Streptophyta > Pinopsida > Pinales > Pinaceae > Picea > Picea mariana. The sequence goes on from JASDQU010244267.1 coordinate 59,940, forward strand.
ATCGGTCTTGATCGGATTACCTCCATGAATGGTTCTTATATGACGACAATATCTCCCCCGCCGCATGTCAATTATGTGGCAATATCTCCCATGACTTCAACTTCCAATGATTTGGATCCAGTCATTAACATGGTGATCTCTTCGATAGAGCTATTGGAACCTGATCTCCTTACCCCTGTCGCGACCCTCGACATGTGTTCCTTCTAGACTGATTTTCTTCCATCCAGTGAAGATCTGTTGGAAGTCATGACTGAGTTTTTTCCCTTGACATGTTGTCCTTCCGAGCATTATTCTCTTGGAAGCCATGATCAAGAAGATTCCACGAGCATAGTTTCTCTTCTCTATAGCAATCTCGTTAAAAAATGAAACATAGGTTACGAGCATAATTTCTTTTCTCTATAGAAAGCTCATTAAAAAATGAAACAGAGGCCTTAAGCATAGTTTTCCTCTCTGTAGCAAGCTTGTTAAAAAATGAAACAACAATCTAGGGATTGAACCTAGAGCCCTGAGCATAGTTCTTTTTCTGTGTCAAGCTCGTTAAAAAATGAAGCAGTCATCTCTCTTGAACCTTCTTTTCATCCACTCTTATCCTTTTTCTCCATCTAGTAGAGAAATTGGTGACAACCTTAGAGTCGGTGAATGAATTGAAGCTTGGAGGGCATGTCTCCAGGGTTTGATGATCATTCTAGAGTTAATCCACTAGCATTCAAGTTGGGGAAATACCGAGCTTGGTCTTTGTTCTTTCTCGTGCTCATAAATATATGAGAATGCATCCGAGTAAGCTTTTATCTCTTTTTTGAACCTGCATGGATATATGAAAAATGAACCCCCTTGAGTCATCTTTGAGCTCTTTTCAGACTCTCTAAACATGAAAAGATTGTCGAGTGATCTTTCTTCCTTTCCCACTCGTTAAAAGGTTTGAAAGGGTGTCTTTTGAGTGATAATTTATCTCTTTTTCAGCCTCGTGAGACTAACATTATGAAAAAGGACAACATTGGAGTCATCTTTAAGTTGTTTTTAGACTCTCTAAATATGAAAAACCACTGAGTTTACCTTCTTTTGACTTGTTAAACAATCATACATTTAAGGGCCCATACAGGATCAAACCCTTACTTCTTCCAGTTCGTTAAACAAAGGAAGAGGGATTCACTGAAGGTGAGGCATATCGAGCATGTGTTACCCTCCTTGAGCTCGTTAATTTAAAAAGAGGTACTCGTCTATCTAGATGGGGGAAAAATTGAAAGAAGCAAGCCAAGAATTTTTTTGAGAACACTACCAGTAACTCTTATGGTCTCCCTTGAACACGACACTTTGTCTTTGCATGCATTTTAATTTGCTGAACCTCTTCACTGAGCCAATCCTCTAAGTTTATTTTACTCCTTTGGGTCACTTGAAAAAAGTCACAACATCTAATCCATCATAAAAGTTTTGGTCCATGTCAAGCTTCTACTGTTGTGCCTCAGTGTTCAAGGAAAGTATCTTCCTTGAGAGTCAGCCATCACAAATATCCTGTTTCACTACCCGTGTTAGTCCATGTTCATTTGATCTACCAATTACATCTCTATGTCTATTTCATGTCATTGATGGGGATACATCAAGGCCCTCCTTCAACAAGTCTATTCCTTTCGACTTCAACACATTATCCAGGAGCTAGACTTAGAAACCATTTAATACCTTGTGACCTACATGCCTCAATGACAGGCCTCCTCATGTCCGACAGTGGGTTTACATCATTAACCTCTAATCGGATGATTCCACGGATGTTCGACTTCAGCTCATTCATTCACATTCGTCAGAATGTACTAGAGTATCTTGGGAATCATTAACATCAATGGTGATCTCCGTCGCGCTTGTTAACGGTTTACATCATTGACCGGTAATCAAGTGGCTTCTGCCATGTTCGACATCAAGACATCTATTCACATGGTTAGTTTCGTACTACATCAGGATCAGTAAGAAGACCCTAGGTTGATTTTTCACTCTTATATGTACTTTACCCAGGTTGCGAAGGAGTTATTTTGAACCATGACACATATACTGTTACATAGATCCAATTTGTATTGGTCGTGGCTATGTCTTGTCATCTCGTAGATCCATTGTGTATTCTTCGTGGCTACGATCAGTTCAGGTCATAGGAGTATATATCCATAGTGTATCTTCAATGGCTATACCTTTTGTCAATATAATTATGGATCTGCAATGTATTTTATGGCGACCATACCTAAAAAGTCTTTATCACTCAAGCATAGGTATGCCTACCTTGGGTTTTGAAACATGTCATAATATTTGTTTGATGGTTGTGTGTAGATTTTTATGGTTTCTCTGTGTCGATACCCTTTCTCAAAAAATTATAAAAAGTACTTCAATCATCATCATCTTCTAACTTCATACTTTGGGGGGGAGTCTGTTACACCTCAAAATTACTCACTTCGATAGTGTCGCAAGTGTCGTCATTACAAGTGTTGTAAGTGTCGCATCTTGTCTGCAAGTGTCACATCTTGACTATAAGTGTTGCAAGTTTCACAAACAGTATGATGCCATATTGCATATGTCATATCCCTATTGACATCACAAGACACTTAATACACCTCAAAGGATAGTTTGGAAGAAGGAAAATCACTTGGCAAGAAGTACAAGCCCTTTGCCATTGGAAAAACCATAAAAAAATGATTTTTGGAGAGGACCGCTCCCCTACCCATTGTTAGGGAGCATTGGCACACCCCGATCCTCTTTGAGAAGTGTTTTAGTGCCCTCTACACTCCTTTGGGGGAGCGCTACCTTCTTTTGATAAAATTTTGGGTTTGTTGAGGCGAATTAGGGAATAATCCCTCAAATCCTGAAGGTATTTGGATTCAAATTGATGGTTGAGGCATGATCCTAGGGGAGATCCTCAACTTAAGGAGAGGAATCCTCAACTCATACCAAATATCTCTCAAGGGGTTAGACCTCTCCAAGGTTATATAATGAGGCCTTCTCATGGTGAAAGGCACAAGGAAGATTGAGAATTATACCTAACTTATGATCTCATAAGAAGGTATTGAGAATGGAAAATTGAGATTGATACCAAACTTATGATCCTATAAGTGGTATTGACAGAGAATGAAGTGGGAGAATCACATAAAAATTATGATCTCATGAGTGAGATGCCATCAAAGCCATCAGTGGATATTGATTGATCAAAGGGGTTGGACAAGGAGAACTAGAAGAGGTTGTTGCATGTTCATTTAAATGATTGTAAGTACTTTTACTTATTCTCATTAATACAATCAATGCTTGGCCTATTTCTTTCAAACTTGTACTTGTTCCATATAATTTTGTTTGTAGTATATGGATCTATGATTGAGCTAATCTCAGTAGAGTAGGAATTCCATTGTATCTTTATTTGTTTTGCAGGACCTTAAGATCGAAGCTTAGCCTGGACTTTGCAAGGACAAATGTTGTTAATAAGGTACACATCTTTCTCCTTCTCTTTCTTTCATTAGCTTGATTAGATATAAAAGGAAGTCAGTGTCCATGTTAAGCACCCTCTGTCTTGGCCTTAGGAGTTTAGAGACCAAGAGGGAATCCACTTGTCTGCAGGGGGATTCACCTACAACATATATTGAATGTCATAATAAGTGATAAATTTTTGATATCTTAAATGCTTACATATTGTGATTAAAAGTGGTAAAAAGTGTCTAATACTAATTCACTTCCCGAGAGTATCGGTATTAGTAAATAATCCAAAAACATCCACTGAACATAACATCTATTAACGATAAAATTCACTCATGGTAACTTCAAAACCTCATAGAAGTTCATACAGTGACATCACAACCTCATGGCAACATCACAACCTTATAACATACCTTGAGAATAAGAAATACCTTAAGAGAATCCTTTAGACTTCTTTTGCACACTAGAAAAACACCCCAACACCTTTAGTGCACCTTAGACTTGATATCTTTCTTTTTTGTACTAAAATATAAAAATTCAATCCTATATTTATAGAAATTATGTCCCCAAAAGATTGGTTGAGCCAACCTCAATTTTTTAGCTCGGTTGTCGGATAGAAAAATTCATATCTCCCCATTCCTAGGGAGTTAGAGGGACTTCCATATACCATTGGAAAGGTCTCAAAATAATATTTGCAACGATGTAACTTGTGCTCCCATTTGAGTTAGTTAAGTAGGGTAAAAAATCCTTCAAATATAGGGTATCCAAATTGACCACAAATAATACTTTCAACAATCTCCATCTTGCAATATTAATCTTGGACATTTGTAGGCTTGTAATATTTATCTTGGACATTTTTTGGGCTCCCCCTATATTTTAAATTAATGAAAACAATATTTCCAACAATTCCCTCCTTTGTCATTTATGCCAACCCTTAGCCAATTCTGATACTCCCCCCATTTACAAATTTCCTTGTGTCTGCAATTCTTCCTATGTCTGCAACCTCTCCCCCATTGACATTAATGGAAAATAGATAATCCCACTAATATTTTGATTCCCTTTACTAACAATAAGAGGAATATATCACACCCATACAACATTTTTCTCCTTTGACTTTATCGAGTACGTAGACATCTCTTGAGGTTTTGTTTGCATTTTCCACTAATCTTCCTGACATTGCTTTCCTTATCTCACACCATTTAGAATTAAATGTGAGATAGTAACCTTGATCACACATTTGGATGACACTTAGAATATCATGCTTTAACCCTTCAACATACAATACATTATGTGTCTTATTTTTTTCCATTATCAAGACTAACAATACCTTTTCCAACTATCCTTGCAGAAGCCTTATCTCCAAAAGTAATATTGCCTCCTTTTTCTTCCTTCAACATCATAAACTTGATTTGGTCCTCCGTCATGTGTTTTGAATATCCATTGTTAATGTACCATTGGTTCCCTTCATTTTGAGAATGAAGTGCAATTCCACATTCTTCTTTCTTCAGTTACTCTTTCTTTCTTTTCCACACTCTAGTGTATTATTCACTATGCTTGGTAAGGAAATCATCTTCCTTGTTTTGTTTAGGAGAATTTATCATGTTTTTTCTATAGTCATGTGCTATGTGCCCACAGTTATTGCACTTATAACATTTAGTTTCAAGTAGGGTAGCAAATGAATTGTATTTTTTGTTTGCAAACCCATGAGAAATTTTGGTTTTGTTTCTCATATAGTAATCCTTTGAGGTTTTGCAAGAACCTATATTTCTATCTCTCACATGATCACTTCTTTCATAAGCTCTACAATCTATTTGTTTATGACCAAAATTATTGCAAGAAAAGCAATATCCAAAAAAGAGGTATTTGTTTGTGAAAGGTCTTTGTGGCGGAACAACTCTTATGAACTCATTCTTGTTGTTCTTGTGAGAAGAATCAAGTTTATCTTGGTCATCATTTCCTTTCAGGATGTTGATTTCATTGTTCGTGGAGCCTTTGAAAATATTATCATAGCTTTCAGGATTTTCTTCATTTTCTTTTTTTGATGGCTTTATGAATTTAATGTTTGCATCTCCCTCGATGTTTTTTTTTAATCATCATAGTCGAGAGTTGTATTCATGAATGGTGACCTTTAAAAACTGAGAATATTATCTAATATATTAGTACTCTTTTAAAAAATCAAGCTTATATTCAATTGATCAAATTTTTTTCTCTAGTTCTTTTCTTAAGGAAACAGTTTCAGCATCTAGTGTCTCACAATTTTCTTCCTTTTCTTTCAGCTAGATTCTCACCACTTCTTCTATCCTCTTTTCCTCTTCTAGTTGATTCTTTAGGATAATAATTGTCATCTCTGTTTCTTCAAAATCATGTTCCTTATTTTCATGTTTCTGCAATTGCTTCTTTTTCTTTATATTCTCTTCCCTGAGTCTGTCTATTTCTTTTAAGGCAATAATGAGTTCTTCTTCAAAATTCACTTCTCTATCAATGTCTTCTTATTCTGAATATTCATTTACTTCATTAGAGGATTTTTTTTTCATGGTTATGGAGAGAGATTCTTATTTGTCATCAATATATTCCCTTTCTTTGAAGTTTCCAAATACTCCTTTTAGATTTATCACAACTTATGATTCTTTTGTCTTGACTCACAATTGGAAAAATCATCAGATTTGTCTTCACTGGATCTCTCTTCATAAATGTTTCATAACATGTACCAAATATTTTTATCTATTTACACTTCATTACCTTGACAATATCAAAATCTCGTAGACCACTCAAGATCACCTCTATTATTTTTTCATTGTTTTCACTTGACTCCTTCCCAACTTTATCTGTACAACCTATTGCGACTGATTCCCAAATATCAAACCCAAGGGACTATAAATATATCCTCATTCTTATAATCCATGTTGCATATTTTTTTCCATTGAAAAAAGGAGTTATAAGGTACCAACTCTATTGTAATAGATGAAAATAGATATATTGCAAAGAATAATAGCGAAACAACACAATAGATGAAACCACAACACCAAAATAATACCTTTATTGATAGGAAACAATGTTCACTGGCCTCTTTGAGGGGGAAACCTCCAGTAGAGAAATGATCTATTATAATAATTCTCAAGACAAAAATTATCATGCCCTGGACTCCTATTTATACTAAGTCTATGACACAGTGTCTCACCCGCAGGCATGCCTGCTCACAGGATCTTCTCTTTCCTTGGCCCGAAGAACATTGACCAGTCCTTCTATTTCCCTATCAGGAAATCTACACCCACAGATCTCTTTGCGCGACTCCCCCTCTCTTTACTTATCAGGGAATCGGACTTCACAACCTTGCAAGGTTAGTGATCAAGTGTAGGACTCTCGAATCTCTGAGACCCGATATGAGTCAATGCTGACCCTTCCGTTCCTTTGTCGGGACTTTCTCTATCGGGATCTCGGCACTCGCAGTGTCAAGCAACTCGGTTCTCTGACTCTCGAGTCCCGATATGCCGAAACTCCGATGAGCTCACGGCTTTGACTTTTCAATGGTCCCGTCACCTCGTCAGTATTTTGGACTTCGCGGGATCGTGAATCCTGATGTCCAATGTTTCGGGACTTTACATTTCTTGAACCCCGATACAGTGTGCTACCTGTCCACCACCAACTCCTGTGGCCCCACACTGTACTTGTAGCCATTGGGATATCGCGTATCACGATTTCACGACTCCCGTTACCAAATCTTCGATTCCTTTCTTACGAAATCCTGATAGGCGATTTCACAAATAATCCAACGCCCCTGGATGGCTTGGATCAACGACTCTACCCCTTCTGAGCTTTAAACACTATGGGAATATCTGTAGTATCCCCCTGCACCCTCGCGAGATCCAACGGCTCATGGTGATTAGCTGATTTTCCCTGGAAGATATTGACCGTCCGTTCTTCCTTATGCAATCCACGAAATGACTAAGTGTTCTTCCACAAAACTTATCCACCTGCATGAAAACTTGCGATGCTTCTTTCCAACCTTCAAGGAACAAATTTTATACGCTGTCCTTCAACAAATTCGAAGGTCATATCCCTCCTGATCTTTTCCCCACGACCTCAAGTCCTTCAAGAAAACTCTTGCATGCACTCCTTGTGGCAAACCTTCAACAACGTCGAAGTGTTGAAGTCGCTTGACTCTGCGCACACCTGCAGTAGCAGTCTGTCAAATGATTCACTTAGGTTCACAACCCTGAGACTTTTACCTGGCCTGCGCACTCCTTGCATGACTCCTATGCCCAACTGCACTTCTGGATGAATGAGAACAAAAACTATCTCTATCTGAACCCTCTCTCAACGCACTCCTTGCAGGAATTCTCTGGCTCAAATAGAGAAACAATTGAAACTCATTCCATCTCCCTCCTAAACTTCAATTCATACATGAAATCACATACACAACATATAAAAGAAAATGTATAACAGGAAGCAAACGTTCATGAGCCTATCAT
>JASDQU010244268.1:32984-47261 GCA_032191745.1 Picea mariana
ATTGCCATGTTCAAGACGTTGGTCTTGCCACGTTTAAGACGTCTCTCTTGCCATGTTCAAGATGTCGGTCTTGCCACGTTCAAGATGTCTCTCTTGCCACGTTCTAGACGTCGCTCTTGCCACGTTCAATACGTCTCTCTTGCCACGTTCTAGACGTCTCTCTTGCCACGTTCAATATGTCTCTCTTGCCATGTTCAAGATGTTGGTATTGCCACGTTCAAGAGGTCTCTCTTGCCACGTTCCAGACATCTCCCTTTCCACATTCAGAATGTCTCTCTTGCCACGTTCAATATGTCGGTCTTTCCATGTTCAAGACGACGATCTTGCCACCTCCAAGACGTCGCAATAGCGATGAAATCTATGTCATCGGAAAAGAGACGTCATGTGAAACGACGTTTGAGGGGGTCCGTTGTTTGTGTTCTCTCGACAATATAAAGTGGCAATTGCGTCGAATGCGCCGTCGGAATTTGATCCAAATGTACTAGTGCTAGTACGACATCAACACCACCCATGGGTATAGAAATCATTGGAATATTCATTACATATTCCCCCATAGTAAGATTGATCTTATTTCATTTTTCTGAGAAATTGATAGTTCCTCCATCTGCAATCATTACTTGAAAATCTGGCGCTGGATATACAAAGCAATTGAGAGCTTTGGCTAATTTATAGTGAATGAAATTATGAGTACTACCATAATCAATTAGGACTATTACCTTTTTGTTTTTTATATATCCTTCGATCTTGAGGGTTTGAGGAGTGATAATTCCATCCAATGAATTACACGACATTGTGGGAGTCAACTCTTCAGAAGAAATCAGTTCTATGTTTTCATCTTGAGATGGTTCTTGTTCTTGTTCTTGTTCTTCTTCCTCTTCACAATATATGTAGAATAATTTCTTCTCACCACACGTATGTCCCTTACTGTACTTGTTGTCACAATTAAAGAATAAACCTTTTGCTTTTCTTTCCTCTAATTGTTGAGGTGTCAACCTTGTAGGTTGAGGTGTTTTATAAAAATCAGCATTATTCTCTCGATAGATGTTAGGATTGGTCCTTCTAGTATCAATAGCCATATTTTTACTTTCAATGTTTATTTCCACCCTAAATGAATTCTCCAATGATTTGGGTTCCCAAAGGCGAACCTCATGTTGAATGTTATCCTTTAAAGTTCTTATGAATACATAAATCATGTGCTCATCTGGAATATATGTTACCTTTATATTCAATCTTTGGAAGTTCTCAATGTCATCTATAACTAAACCCTTTTGCTTGAGATTTATCAATTGGCTAAAGAAGGTATTGGTCCTTGTATCCTCATAGTGTGCTATCATTTCTTCCATGAAAATTGTCCAAGTGACGAGTGATTTGTGAGAACAAAGCCATTGATACCATACAAATTGATTGGGTTCTAAATATAAAGAACATTTCGTACCTTTTGTATATGTGGCACATTATGTAGAATAAAGAATTGCTCCATCTGAAGTATCCATCTGATTGGGTCCTTGCCATCAAACTTCATCATATCAATCTTAGGAACGTGGTTGGTCTTCAACCAAAAGTTGGAGTTTCTCCATTCATGATTCATCTTCCTTGTGTCCTCATCATGAATTTCATGGGATACATTTTCACTTTCAGGTGTCCTCTCTATTAGGAAATTTTTCAATCCTTCCATGATCTCGCTTTTTAAACCATCCATCTTAGCATCCATTATTGCCTCCAATTTACCTTTAGTTGAATCCATCATCCCTTGTAGTTCATTTTTTGTCACTTTCTTCTTTTGTAATTCATTCATGTCCCTACAAATTTCTTCACTTTCATCAAGAGTCCAAGTAGGACTGTCTGGAGGATTATTTAATATATAATTTCCATTTTTTGGCGGCATGTTGGCCAAGTATCACTTTTAAACCTTGATTTTGAGGTGGTTCTGATAGACAATATTTCTTCTGTTGTATCTCCAAAGTTTCGTCCCTTCTGGGTATGAAAATTTATTTTTTGTAGTTCTCTGATATTTCTTCTCTGTAATACCATAGGTTTGATCAAAATTCAATGTGCCAAGTGGAATTTACAGTAACTTCCCCACAACTTGCTTATTTTTGGCCTTTCCAGGAGACCTCACTTGTATAGCATGCCCCACACACAATAATTGATATCTAATTCTGAAAATAGTACCAGAGATACTACAGACTGTCCAATATCCAATGAAGTGAGTCTCACTCAATTTGGATACTCTAGGAAGAAGTTATGATTGTTTTACCTAGAACAACTTCTTGAGACTAGTCAATAGGACTAGTTTGATACTCTACCTTCCACAGGGCGTATATACAAATTTAAGATGACCCATAAGATGAAATTTTTATCACAGATACCTTAATAATTTATGTGAATAAACTCTGAATTTAAGGGTCTGAAACGTTATAGAAATTTTTTTATAGAAAAAGTTCCTCGATGACTCAATTCAGGATGATTCTAGAACCCTATCTTACACAGGCTCTATCTACAAAAGTATAAGGCCTCAAGAGCTCAAATTTTAACCCAACGTACCTTGATACATCTACTAAATACAATAGAAGGGGTTCCTTCTTAAACATTGTAGAAAACAAATTATAGCAAAAATTCCAAGGTGTCTGAGATGTAGCAGCGAAACCCTAAGACCTTGAGCTCTGATACCATATGTTAAGAACTAAATATCAATATAGCATAGAAAAACCTCAGAATAAGTACACAATGCCTTGAAGAAGAGATAATTTCATATAATAAGACTCTTTGAGGGGGAAACCTCTTTATACACTACATAAATGTCCAAATACAAGATGTTTCCAAATGAAAATGTATCTTTGGTATATATAGAAGACTAGGAGGTACAATTACAACTAATGGACCCAAGCCAACATAAATAAAATAACATTACTAATGTAATATTCCCCAATTAAGGGGTAATGTGCCACTATTTAGGGTTTAACAAAGGACCTCATAGCCGAGGAAGAGCTGACCAGTGGGGGTCAGGACAGGACTCCTGCAAGATCGACTAGACAGATGACCTCAAGAGCACAACAGCATCAGACATCAGTCAGAAAAACATCAGGGTATCGAGATACGTCTAGAGGAACCATGTTCATGTCACCATGACGATCGACTCCTCAGTAGAGGACTCCCTACAGAGGACCATCACATCAGAAACAATGTCACCCGCAACAACAACAATTTAGGCCTGTTCAGCAGAACAGACCATGATCTTAGGCTGGTAGGTCAACAACTTCTACTTCGGGGACCAAGAGTATTGTACTGAATACCAGATGTTGGACATGTTGAGAGCCACATTACCAATGAGACTATCCAATTGAGAAGGCCATAACGACCGAGTCAAGAGGAAACACTATAGTTGGAGATTTGGGCAAGGCCCATAGGATTCATGCCGCGGTGAATAACCGCCAGGATGAGAACAAATACACTGTTCTTGAGACGTCAAGTACCATCTTCGACCAAAATTTTAGTATTTTGATAGATCCTTGTGGTACAGAGATCATTATTTCTAGTGCAGCGCTGAAAATAATTAAGGTAAAGGAAGTTGAAAAATATGATTTTAGATACGTAGAAATGACTTCAGGTGCCAAATAGAAGGTTGGAGGAAGGGTTACAAACTGTAGCATTGAATTAAGATATTTTGTAATGAAGTTCGACCTACATGTCACAATCTTAGGATCTTATGACATAATGATTGGTATGGACTGGTTGGAATTGCATGATGCGATACTCAATTGTAAGATGAAGCAGTTAAGTTTGACTGATGATGTGGGATAGAGAAGAGTGATTGTAGGAAGAAACCAGGGAGTGTCCTTGAGGTTCATTTCATTCTTATAGATACAAAAGAGAATGCACAAAATATGTAAGTTATATGAAATCTTAGCGCTAAATGAAAAGGGGGAGGCGACAGGGTTAGAAAACCTTCCTGTATTACAAGAGTTTGCTGACATGTTTCCAGAAGAATTACCTAGTTTTCCGCCCAAAAGAGAGTTGGAGTTTACCATTGACCTGAAACCTGGAACTGAATCCATAGCAAGAGCGCCTTATCGGATGTCAACACCTGAGTTACAAGAGTTGTAAATGAAATTGAAGGAGTTGTTGGACTTGGGACTTATACATCCAAGTGTGTCACCTTGGAGTGTGCTTGTTATTTTCATAAGGAAGAAGGATGGGTCGTGGAGGCTTTGTATTGACTACCGTCAATCGAACAAGGCGACGGTCAAGAACCAGTATCCGTTTTCAGGAATAGATGATTTTTTTGATCAAATGAAGGGTGTGACGATGTTTTTCAAGATCGACTTGAGATCAGGACATCACAAGATACGAATTAAAGAGGAGGATATTCCTAAGGCCACATTTAAGACAAGGTTCAGACACTATGAGTTTACCATTTTACCATTTGGACTGATAAAGGCCTCGGGGGTATTCATGAGTTGTATGAATGGGGTGTATCGCGAATACCTGGAAAAGTTTTTTCAAATATCCATTGATGACATACTGATATATTCTCAGACAACATAACAACATGATGAAAATTTAAGCTTGGTACTACAGTGTTTACGAGAAAACAAATTATACGGGAAACTATCGAAATGCTCCTTCTACCAATCGAAGATTCATTACTTAGGGAACATTATATCCAATGAAGGTATAGTCGTGGATCCAGTGAAAGTAGAGGCTATTATGGAATGGCCTGCACCGAAAAACATACCAGAAGCATGCATCTTTATGGGTTTAGCAGGATATTACCGATGGTTGGTTGAAGGTTTTTTGAAGATAGTAAATCTGATCACGGAATTGAAGAAGAAAAAAAAGAATCTTTTATGGACCGAGAAATGCACAAAAGAATTTCAAAGGCTCAAGGAGTTGTTTACAACAACACCGATACTGAAGGTCCTCTACATGGACAAGAAATTCTTGGTATGCACAGACAGATCCAAGGAAGGTTTAGGCGTAGTATTGATGCAAGATGGTCTAGTGATCACTTACATCTCAAGGAAATTAAGAAATCATGAGGAGAACTATGCAACACATGATTTGGAGTTATTGTCCATTGTGTATTCCTTGAGAGTGTGGAGACACTATCTGATTGGATGGAAATTAAAACTAAAAATCGATCACTCTGGATTGCAACACATATTTACACGGAGCGACAAAGGCATTGGTCGAAATTACTTAGGGAATACAATTTTTAGATTACTTACATAAAAGGAATGGTGAACAGAGTGGAAAATACATTGAGTTAGAGACCACACGTATTCTCGATGATACCTCTTTAGCAGAATATTCGATAAAATATTCTAACTATACGGTTCAACGATGACTGGTATAAAGAGGTTAAGGAAAATATCGGACAAGACACCATGATGGTACCAAAGTTTGAGGTTATACATTGGAAAATGACGGATTGTTGAGGTATACAAACAAAATTTACATACCACCTAATGATAAATTAATAATTTTGATCATGAGTGAAGCGCACCGATTAGTGTACATGGCTCATTTGAGATTCAAGAATATGAGGGCATACCTTAAGCCTTTATTCTTTCGAAAATGAATGAAAGAAGACATAGTTAGCTACGTGGAAAGATGTCTGGAATGTCAGCAAGTGAAATATGAACATAGACTTCCGACAAGATTAATAAAGCCACACACTATTTCGGAATTGAAATGGGAGGTCATTTCGATGGAATTTATTCTTGGGTTGTCACTAACGACAAGAAGACACAATTCGATTTTTGTGGTGGTTGACCCTCTAACAAAGAGTGCACATTTTATTCTTGTACGTATGATGTATCAGGCTCCAGACATAGCTAGAGTTTTTGTCAGCGAGATTATGAGATTACATGGCGTACCAAAAATGATCATATCCGACAAAGGATCGGTGTTTACATGACGATTTTGGACTAGTTTCCAAGAGGTCTTGGGGACAGAATTGAACTTTAGTACTGTGTATCACCCTGAGACCGATGGGTAGACAAAAAGAATGAACCAAATATTGGAATATATGTTGCGTATGTATATAATGGACCAACAAAAGTGTTCGGAAGAATTATTTCCACTCGTGGAGTTTGCATACAACAACAACTATCAAAGTACCATTAATATGACACCGTTTGAGTTTCTTTATGGGAGACCATGTCAGATGTCATTGCGCTGGGATCGACTTGAGGATAGGGTCCTGGTAGGGATAGAAGAAATCCAATAAATGGAAGAACAAATTCAAATGATAAGACAAAGGATTAAAGAAGAACAAGATCGGCATAAGAGTTATGTTGATGCGCATCACATCGACTGCAATTATGAAGTTGGCGATCGAGTTTTCTTGCAGGTGAAACCGTACAAGAGTTCGATCAAGTTTGGAAAGGGTGATAAACTCTCTCCTAGGTTTGTGGGACCTTTCAAAGTTGTGGAAAAGAAAGGAACCGTGGCCGGCCTATCAACTAGCTTGCATGATTCTTTGAGGCATATGCATGATGTTTTTCATGTATCTTTTTTGAGACATTATGTTAGTGATCCTACACATGTGATTGACATGAGTTCTTTGCAGGTATCGGAAAAGGGTGCACTCACAGTGGAGCCAATATGCATTCTGGACCATCGCATTTGAAAGCTACGATGTCGAACAATCGATCAGGTCAAGGTCCAGTGGGAAAATTATAGTCCTCTCTCGGCTACATGGGAGGATGCATATGATATGCGTCAGCATTTTCCTTACTTATTTGATGGATTAGACATATAGATCTTGTCGGATACTTCTATTTCTACACTTTATATATTGTACAATTTTGGGATAAAGTTTAAAACAAGAGGGGGTGTATGTAACATCCCGCTCTTGCGAGCACCTGTTATTGACTTATTCTTTGACAACACTTGGGTGTAAGTGATATGGTTATAGTACATGGTTATTTGTTTTGCTTATGTATTTTTATGATGATGTTGATGGTTGTGATTTAATGTTATTGAGATATATGTGTTGACAGATGTTATTGATGAGTTTTCCATGAGTGTGTAGGACACTTGACATAATATGGATCCCGATGGCATCAATGGACCTTCTTGGACTCCAGATTGAGTTGGGGAGTGAATTGTATTGGTTTGAGTATTTCATTTATGCATATGTGACATATGATCGATTATAGTATGATTTTATATATGGATCCTTCACACAACGTTTCATTGATGGATGCAGGCTGATGAATGCTTGCTAATCTGACTCACATAAGGAGTAAAGAGATGATGCACATAGACCAGATATTCAGGGAAAGGTGTGGCAGAGTCCCTGTCATAGCCTACTAGCAATCCCGTCATGGCTCTAATTGTAGGTTAAGGATTACCTAGTTTGAGAGGTCCACGATGTCATGAGGGCAGACCGAGATAGTCACTCACAAAGATTTCTAAGAGCCACACAAAAAGGCAGGGTCCTTATTCCTTACAAGCCCTCAGTCTCTCACAAGGTTGCTTGAATGGAGTATTGACTGCAAGGGTTGGACAAATACCAAAACCAATCAAAGGCGAGTGACACCCTTGGAGCACGGAGTTGAGTCCTTAAGGGAACGTCACGTAAGTAACACTTGAGTCAATGAATATAGGTGGCCTAGAAAACCTTGAGCAAATAATTAAACCTTGTAAAATATTTAAACATTGCTGAATTTAATTTATTAATTAAGGATTGAAATTATTAATTGTAAATCGCGAGTGAAAGTCTAAGCCTATTAAAAAATTAATCCTAAGTCTAAGTTCTTGAAAGGAGGCTAAACTAAATTATTAACTAAATCAAAATAGGGATGAGGTAAATCAATTTAAGAAATTAAGAAAAATGAAATAAGTCTAAAGAATTAATATAATACACGTGTGTGCAAGAAATTGTAAAAAGGGGGGTTTTTAAATAAGAAAGAAACAAACATGAAAGACTGTGTACGCATAGAAAGGTATCTAGAGTCTAGTTAAGACTAGTCTAACTAGAAGAAAACTCATATTTTAATTCAACTTAGATTTAGTAAGGCATCAGTCATTAAATGGGAATATGGGGAGATGAAGAGACAACTATGAGTAATTTAAGGGGCACTTTTAGGAAAGGTGAGGGAAATTGACTTTAATTAAAATAAAATGTGGATTTACTTGTGCAACTTGGGGAGAGACAAGTGTGAGGGGGAAATAATTATAATTTAATTAATTAAAAAACAAATTGATTGTGCAAGTGGGGATGTGTCATCAACTGGTTTTACTTGTGAGAGTTGAGATACCCATCTTGAGAGAGAGTGGTGACTCCACCTTGTGATGCAAGCTCGGAGCTAGAGTATTTTTCTGGTTTTGTGTGTGTGGTTCATTTGCGGCTATGGGGGCTAAGGGGGAAGAAGAGAACCCCTAGCATTGGCTGGAGGTACCGATGAAGTCCTTGGATTGGCAAGAGAAGGAGATAGAAACAATTTCGAGTGGAGTTCTCCAGCAATATAAATCCTCGTCAACGTCGGATTATCAGTTATGGTACTCCATCTTTGTATTGTTGTTTTATAAAATTTTTTTTATGAATATTGATGTTAATCCGTGTTGAAGAAAATAAGGATATTATGGAATTGTATATCGAAAATTTTATATTCAGATATTTTATAGTCGTAATTAGAAACTGTAAATTGGGTGGATGCTAGAATGTTATTCAATCTCTATCATACCTATAGATCGACAGGATAGCTAAAACAATCTCAAGGATGTATTTTTGTGAACAGTCTGAGATCTGTTATGCAGACTTATTTAGTCAAAATATGATGAAATGTATTGCGATTTTATTGGTTTGTTGGGCTTGAAACCCACTGCAATTGTGGTGAAATTCCAGTATTGCCTTGACGAGATCTTGGGTGTAATTGGGTAATCTTGCGTTATTTCCTCTCCTTGTGTATTTTTCGTTTTTGAAATTCGTTTGGAGAGAGAGAATGCACACCAAAGGAACTGGTGAACATCTCTGAGTTTCTTGTTGCGCCATCCTCTCCTAGGAGATTATGAATCTGAGCGCCTCTCTCATCTGACTTAGCAACACGCCCTTTAGAATTTCGAGCTGTTGTTCTTGAAAACGATTTGGTCTCGAATTTATAACAGAATTCGTTCATGTCCTTCGATGGTCTCTGAAAACTCCTGCACGATACGGATTTGTGAAGTCTTATCTTTATCGTTGCATCTAAGCCAAATACCTTCATTTTTATTGTACAATTCTCCTTCCACTGATGCATATCTTGCTTATTTTCATTTTATGCCAGTTGTCTCTTGGAAAAGGAATATTTATAATCCCACTGTATCGAAGAACAATGTGATCTCTCTCAGGGGTCCTACGGGATACTGAGGTGACCCATATTCAGTCGCGATCAATGGTTCATCATATCCTAAGCCACGAGTTCATGATCCTCGCCCTTGTTATTTCAATGGGTTACCTCTCCAGGTCGTATTCCTGAATCTCAGTGATCCAATGAACTCTCTTGCCCTTGCTTCATTATTAGATAAAAGCTCCTTTACTAATGGGTTAGGTACTTTAGCGATCACTTTATACCCCAAAAAATATGCTCTTAATCTCCTTAACTGGGCATATTCCTGCTTCTCGATTACTGAGTATTAAAAATGAATCCTTATTTAACCACCTTTCTCTTAAAGGCAATGGAGCTATCTTGTATGGGCTCATTCTTGTGCAATAAAACTGTGACTATAGCATGCTCCGATGCAAACGAAAATATTACGAATCTTCGCCTTAGTTTGCAGACTCTCCTTCAAGTATGATCACAATTTGAGAGTTCTGGACTGACAAATGTTTGGGGTCACAGAAAGGGAAGAATTCTTAGATCGCTACTTGAGTTGTGCTTTGATTTGGAATCCAAGAGATGGCGGTAAACCTTTGTTGTTCAATTCACAAACTCACATGATATCTTGCTGCATTTGATCCGGGGTTTCTCCCTCAACGCCCTTATGTTATTTTATTTTCATGACCTTCGTTTAAGGAATTTCGATCGTGGTCCATCAATCCGTTGCTTCAAAAAATCGTTAATCGCTTCCAGGAATTAATCCAACATGTCAATTTTTGCAACATTGACGTTTAAGGCGGTAACCTTAATGGAATCATCCGGTCATTTCCATTCAAGGCAATCCTGGTATTACATCACTACCCTTTCTCTTAGTCTTTATGTTATGGCATTCATTGTTGTTTCCATGTCATCGACATTCTTCGTGTACTTGAAAATACCCTACATAAGAATATTTCACCTGAAGAAAAATAATGATAATAACTCACTGAATTTAACCCAAGTCCACCTATCAAATGGTTAGTCTAGTGGGAATGGGAGTGGTCTTTTTATAAATCCCTTCAATGGATATATATAAGGTAGTTGAATTCCTGATTTTATTATTATGATGTTAATTTGTCTAGTGCTTTTCAAATGGATGGTTTAAGCATTTGATTTCTTAGTTCAGTGCTCATTATGATTAGACCCCTTTTACTTTAAAATGGATATGGAGGGGACTTAAGAATTCCTTTTTGCATAGATAAATAATTGATTTTCTTAATTTTTTAAAGGGATATGCACACCGTTGAATTATTATCAATCTGTAAGTAACTTGATATCTCCACATAGTGCTTGTTAAGATTGATTACTCTTAAATTTATTAGATATGCAAGATTGGTGTTGAATGCTTAATTATTGTTTAAAATTATTATTATTATATATATATATATAGTTGCGCTACATAAGGATGGTTCTTGTTGTAGTCGTTCGATGTAATTAATAAATGATGCTCGACTTGTATGCACTAGTTTTGGGAAAAATGCTTGATAGGTGTAATTAGATCCTTATGTATTACAAGAATATATTGGTGCTCTTGTGGTATTACTACTTTCATGTATTGTTACCTTAATTAAACTTTCGCTTAATAAATGCTTGATGTCGATTGAGTAAAATAGATTTTCCTTGCATGTCCATGGAATGATAGATGCATGTGATAGGTGTTTTTGTGTTGTGCTACTAGTTAAAGGTTCTAAAATAGCATAGGAATGATGCACTCTTTGACCAATTGTCCTTTTTATTCTTAGCATAAGATGCAATGTTGTTTGTGTACATGTTATTGTTGATAAGATTAATTACGTGTGATTCCATGCCGTATTATTAGAAACTAGTCAGGATGTTTAGAATAGAAGTTGGATCAAGGGATTTAAACACCTCCTTGTTCCTCAGAATAGTCGCCAGTCCTGAGACCTTAAATGGTCAAAATCAATCGGATGAATTCTGGACTTGAGCATTGCTTATGTGTCTTGGAGTTCCTAACCATGAATGATAGGTTGGGTGGGTAGTTCTTTTAATATTCAACAACATGGTTGATCAATTATTAATACTTGCTTCAGTTGAACATGATGCGTGATTATGCATTGTTATTTATTATGACGATGTGTAGATTGTCCTGCTATTTATTTGTATGATTGTGTTGATTATGTGTTGTTATTAATTTGATGATGTGTCGCTGGTGTTTCTACTCATAATGTGGTGATGTTTAAATTCCTATGCAAATAAAAAAAAATATTTACCTTTTGTACATCGCTCTTGTTGTCATAATGGAGGGGATGTTACAAGGTTCCTCACTTTGTCTATTCTTATGAAGAAATACACTAGTGAGTATTGTGCTCATCCTTTGAAATGTTTAACACACACACACACATTGTCACTTGTGTTCTAACTACGAGTTTTATGTCTAGGTACCCAAACCGATGCAACCCTGTGTCAATGTTTGGTGGAACACGTTTCACACATATGAACCAGGACTCTGTGGTGAGTATACCTAAGCGTTCGGGTGTTATGATTGAATTTAATCTTTTACTTTTGGTCTTTACATAAATTAGTACTTTCATCTTCTTTAGGTTTTTAGGTTTGACATTGATTACTCTGTGCATTTTCTCGTTTACTTGCAGGAAGGATAATTATATGGAAGGGTTTTTCTCCCAAACCCATGTTCACAGTACCTGCTCCAATGAATATGTCAACGAACAAGCCCTCGGTTTGCTCGATGATGTTGTTTCCATCATTTTCTAGGTAAAGGTAATGTGTTTACCCTATTTTGTTTCGTCTTATAAGAACTCCTACTACAGTAACAACTCATTCATCTATATTAATTTTAATTTCTTTGTCTTTTAAATAAGGACAAAGGCCCTCGACCAAGACCAAGGTTATGTGAATACTATTATGTGAAGACTCTCCTTTCTCTAAGCTCTAGCATGAGTATGTCCCTTAGATTTTATGCAGGTAAAACCCATCGTTTGTCATTCTTACAATAACCAAGTTGTCCCTTAGAGTTTTTACAATAACCAAGTTATCCTTCAATAGTTTGAGAACCTCTTGTTAGTACCCTATATGGTCCTCCACTTCTTTAACCTTTTTTTTCCCCTTCAAGGGTGATGTGATGGATGGAGGATGATATCCATAAATTTCTAGAAATGGGGACAATTTTGATGAAGTATGGAATGATGTTTTGTACCACCATTCTTCAAAAGAAAACCACTTGAACCATTTTGTTTGTTTATTAGATGCAAATAAACAAAGATATCCTTCTAGACATTTATTCATAATATTAGTTTTCTCATCGGATTGAGGATGGTAAGATGAATTGTGAGCCAATTGAGCACACAATAAAGAAATTAATTCCGTCCGAAAATTTCTAGTGAAAATTGGATCTCTATTAGTTACAATAATTTTGGGGACTCCCTGTATCTTTTAAATTGTTTTGATGAATGTTGCAACTATTTTATTTTCTTTAAAAGGATGAGAAAGAGAGAAAAAATGGCCATACTTTGTAATTTAATACAGTACTACAAGTATGACAATTCTTCCTTCATATTTGGGTAAACCTGTAATAAAATCCATTGAAACTTCTTCCCAACATTGACTTGGTATAGCTCATGGTTTTAGGAGACCTAACATCTTGATTGTCTCTCCCTTATTCTGTTGGAAAACCACAAATTCATAAACAAAAAATTGAACATCGGTTTTAATAAATTCCAAAAAAAATCCTTCTTGATCCTATGGTAAGTTTTCAAGAACCCTGAAAGTCCTCCTACAAGAGAAGAGTGCAATTCCAAAAGGACCTTTTGTTCGAGTTTGAAATTCTTACAAAAATATAGGCGATCATTATAGCATAGAAAATCATTCTTCCATACCAATTTTTCTAATGCAGTGGGGTCCTATTGTGGGTGTTGAATGGTCTTTCATACCTCTTGATATAGCTTCCATTATATCCTTTCTTCTTCCATCAAATTGGATTGCATAATATAAATAACACATAGTGAACTCTCTATTTCTTCTTCTTTCCTTGAAAGTGGATCTACCACAATATTATTTTTTCCTTTTTAGTAGATAATTTAGAAGTCGTTACCTAGAATATTYGTAACCCACTTTTGTTTCTCTTCTRAARATAAYCATTGCTCTAATAAGTACTTAAAACTATCATGATATGTTTTTACATTGAAGTGTCTTCCTATTAGGGGAGGGTGTCATTTATTAATTGCATATAGTATGGCGAACCCTTATTTTTCATAAATGGGTTTGATTAAGTTGTTTCCTTTAAGTTGTATACTTTAAAAGGCAAGGCGCCTTCCTTATTTCATTAAAACTACACCAATTCCATGGCTTGAGGAATCATACTACAAAATAATTATTTTTGTGAAGTCAGGTGTTTCTAGGACATGAGTTGTACACATAGCCTCCTTAAGTTTTTCAAAATATTTGGTTTCTTCCCCAGTCCAATAAAATGCTTCCTTCTTTAACAATTCTATTATAGGTTCTACTATTTGATCATAGTTCTTGACAAAATTACGTAAATATCCTAGCAATGCTAAGAATCCTCTGAGTCTCTTCAAGGTTTTGGGATTTGTCCATTCCCTCATATATTAAATTTTGTTCAGGTTCACTTTTACAAATTCATGAGATACAATATGACCCAAGTATTCGACTTGAAACCCAAGGGCACACTAGGAAGGATTTACATAAAGTTTTTTCTCTTCCAATATTTGTAATACTTTGTCAACATGGTGTACATGCTATTCCAAATGTTTTCCATATACTAGTATGTCATCAAAAAATACTAATACAAATTTTATAGGCAATGGTTTGAAAACATAATTCATCAAACTTTGAAATGTTTTAGGTGCATTAGTACTTGTCCAAAGGGAATATCTGGAAACTCACAATGACCTTCATGTGTTCTAAAGGATGTTTTGGGAATGTCTTCTTGCCT
>JASDQU010244269.1:11641-28628 GCA_032191745.1 Picea mariana
ATTATATGCTTTATGTTATTTGTTTTATATTCTAAATTATTTATTATATGTTATATTTTAATGTGTTTAATATGTTTTATAATTTTATTTAATACATATTTTTTATTATTGTTATTTCTTTTTAATTAATATGTTTTTATATTGTTTTGTTTTTTGATTAATGTTAACTCTAATAAATTGACCTAAACACTAACTTAATCAAGCTAAGTTAATTACTAAATAATTGATTAATAATTAATCTAATTATTATTATATTTTAAATTATCTTATTAAAATAATTTTATTACGCTAATAAGCATTAGAAAATGCCACTAACCATTTATTATTAACCTAATATTTTTTACCCTAAGCTTATTTATGCAAGATGAGTGATGGGCATGATGAAGTGAAGGGTGAGGGACTAACAGATGTAGCGGTGGATGAAGGATGCAGCAAGGTGATGAAGGATCAGGCGAAATGGATGGATGGGGAAATGGAATCAACCGAGTCCAATAAGCCAAATGTCTTCATTGCAAGAGAAATTCCAAATAAGCAGTTAAGAATATAGTTACCTATGATTATAGGGCCCTAACAGATCCAAAGGGGAAAAGGGAAGAAAAGGGGAGAAATGCACATATTGTCACAAAGGATTCCATTCAGAATCTGCATGCATTCAAAAACAAATAGATTTGATGTCTCAAATACTTCAGAAAAAAAGCCTTGGAGATCGCATCCCCGAGGGTGCCAAGAAGAAGAATCCAAAAGATCTGAATTCCAAGAAAGGAAATTCTTTCCATGTCTTGATTTCCATCAACTCCTTTCCCGATTCTTGGATCGTAGATTTAGGAGCATCACATCACATGGATTCCTAAAAGGAAGTATATTATTCTTTGGATGCATGCAAAGGTCCTCCTATTTTGATGGAGGAAAACTCTTATGTCGAAGTCACCGACAAAGGAAGGATTGAACTCACCAACAGAAGCTTTGAGAATGTGCTGCATGTTCCCAAACTTTCTATCAACCTTCTCTCTGTGTATCAAATGACGAATTCCAACACCAAAAATAAATTTATATTCACACCAAATTTTGTGGAAATCTACGACATGCAAACCAACTCCAGGGTTGCTACCGATAAGGTAAATCATCAGTCTAAATTGTATACATTTTATGAATTCATTGAACTTGATTCTTCTTTACTACTTACTCATGTTGATGAAAGTAGTAGGATATGGCACAAAAGGCTTGGGCATTTGAATTTCAGATACATGCAACAACTTAGCAAGCAAATATTGGTTGATGGTCTACCAGACATCCATTTCTCCAAGGGATTGTGCGAGGGATGTGTTCTCGGGAAACACCCTCAAGAGAAATTCGACAAGGGAAAGTCTCAGAGAGCCTCCACACCTTTAGATATGATCCACAATGACCTTATGGGTCCTTTTTTGCATCCATCGATCATAAAAGTGAGGGTTTTTCTGATTTTTGTTAATGATTTCTCACGTTTTACATGGATCTACTTTCTCAGGAAAAAATCCAAGGTCTTTCAACACCTCAAAGATTTCAAAGCCCTGGTTGAGACACAGTACGAAAATTGGGCGTGCCATGTCAACCTTCGTTCATTCTGATAAGGCGACCTCGTCTTGCCCTATGATATCGCTCATGATACCTTTGGCCATGGCAAATTCGAATCACTTTGGCATGGCCCTTACATCATCCAACATTGCCTCACCAAAGGCGCATACATCCTAGCCTCCCCCAAAGGCCTCTTGCTCAAGGAACCCATAAATGGGTTATACCTCAAGAAATTTTATGCTTAGATGTAGTCATTCTACTTTAGGTTATTTTTTCTTGTTTAGTATTTTTAATCCTTTTTCTCCTACCCTCTCGTCTAAACTATCCTTTGTGCTATTGACAGATGCTTCCTTCACCAACCTACCACATTAGTTATGCTGACGACGCAAGCCGTTGGACGCAAAATCTCGCTTCAGCGGCTTGGGCTCTTTACACCCCCTCACATGAAATGGTACATTCAAGCGGCATATGTCTGGGGCCAGCAACCAACAACCAAGCCGAATACACTGCGGTCATTGGCCTCCCTAGCTGACGCCCAGCGTCATCATATTCGTCACCTTAGTGTCTTCCTCGACTCTCAACTAGTCGTTCTCCAGCTCAACAATGTTTACCGTGTACGTGATCCGTGCCTCTTTCGCAAATACCTGCAGGTTAGATTATTATCTCGACATTTTTATTCCATTACATTTACACATATTCCAAGACAATTGAATCAAACAACAGATGAAATAGCTAACATGGTGTTAGATTGGCATATATCACATCAAGCTACACATACATAAACATCTCACAAATCCTGTCACAGCATATAGATAGAATAGACATCATCATCATCAACAAAACAACACATGTAGAAAACATCAGGCTCTCAAAACACGTATACTCATGTATATATAAAAGGCCTATCAGGCCATCTGAATGTTTACATACAAAAAATACATATGCCTGCAGGCTAGTGCCACACCTTGGTACAAAAATCGACTCACCAGCCTATATACAATCAAAAAGGTATACATCATACATCAGGGGGCCTTTATCGCACCCCCACCTACTCCTCCCTCAGGAGGAGGTGGTGGCCCACCCCAACCTGCCCCAGGCGGGGGTGGAGGACCACCCACAGGACCCTCCTACCTCAGTGGCAGGCATCCACTAGTCATCGCGGCAAGCACAGCTGCTCGTCACACTATAGACCGCCATGGTGGCAGTACTCCTATACACTTCTCCAGGAACCCCTCATCCTGGATGCGTATCCACATGCCCTCAGGCACGTCCTGCAACACCGTCTCCAGATGACAATGTATATCCTCAAAATCCACTCTGGCTACCGCTGGAGGAGAATGCAATGGCCCTGCACCAGGGTCATCAAACCGGCGCCGTCTCGTCGCCCTCTCAGGCTCTGTTGGGCGACCTGCAACCGCCTCTCACCGTCGCCTCTCTCCCTGCGGTCGTCCCTCCAGCTCTCACCTAGCTGGCGCTCGCTGCATCTCTATCACATCTGCACATGCACCAAACAACAAACAACAGATTGTATCAGCATCTCTATCACATATATATAAATTGATATCTCAAAAAACAACATAAGATCAAAAATCTTCACAATGCTAAAAAGTACCTCGATGGTTGAAAACCTCCCCTAGAGGCAACACCATGTCTGAGTCACCCCGAAATTCAACCCCAGCATAGGGGTACTATAATACTACCTACGGCATCTACTGCCATATCCGCGCTGCATCTGGTGAGAAGTAGTGGCCACCTTCGACACCACTGTGATGGACTAACAGTGAAGACCACCACCTCAAGCGCAACTCTCGTGCCTCTGGCACCTCTAGCAAAACCCTCGGGTGTAGCATCGGCACCCTCTCTAAAAACCAGGCTACCAGGATCGAGCCAAAAGAAAACTCTCCTACACCTGTGGACCGACAACAGTCCAACTGCGTGATCATCGACACATGCTGTGTTAACCCCCATGAGAACCGCTCGCAGCCCACCACCACCCTCTCCAGCACCAATAGCTAGCCACCACTAATCCGTTGGGTCGCAAGTGACCCGTATACACGAACAATCATCGCCGCTATACATCGATGAGCTAGAGAATCAATCGCACTAATCTTCACCACAATCCCAGACATGAAGTCCTCGCCTGAGCAGTATCAGGCCCCAATCGTGGCCAGGGCTATATCCCTCAGCAACACAGGCTCTGTCGGTAGGGGCATTCTCTGAAAAGGGAGCCTAGTCAGAAAGTATACATCCTCCAGCACAGTGAAGGGGATCTGCTCTCCTCGCATGAGGAAGTAGTGCAACTCTGGACTCCACATCTCGAGTAGGACATGTAGTAGGTACTCCTGCACCTGTATCAATGGGCACTCAAAAAACTTTAGCAACCCACACGTTGCTAAAGCGGCCCACACCCCAGGCCCATCATTGGCCACAGCCTCTTGCAACTGGGCCCAATATCGCTCACGCCACCGCACTGGCATTGTCACTGCTGGCCACCTGCATGCAACATAGAGTCTTATATCATCTCAGATACCCATCAAACAACATTTAAAAGACTCATTTTACCCTTAAACCTTGCCTCCAAGGCGCGGTTTTTTTCACCCACAGGCGCGCACACATGCGCGCCTGTTCACTATATAGGCGCACATATATGCGTGCCTGTTCACTGGATAGGTGCACTCCTGAGCATGCCTGTTTATCGTACAGCCACGCCCAGGGGTGCACCTGTCCAACCCACAGGCATGCACAGATGCACGCCTATTCAATCCACAGGCGCGCACCGATGCACGCCTGTGCAACTCACAGGCGCGCCCCTAGGGCGCGCCTTAAATTCCTCATATCGCGCACTCGTGCACATATCTTCGGTGGACAGGCGTGCACTTATGCACACCTTATACCAAATCGCCCATGCATGTGGGCCCAAACCCCATCAAAACACCCCTAATTACCCCTGTACGGCCCCCCGTACCCGTCCTGCCCAAAAATTGGAAACCTATTTCTATGCAGGATGATCAAACCACTAACCTGACACTCGCACAACGTCAATCGAATGCCTCGTCCTCCCTAAAAATCCAAATCTTCTCTGCAATCTGCTCGTCCAGTCACTGTAGTAGCAGGTACAAATGAGGTGGCAATGTGGGCCCTACAGCTATATATAGGCCTTTTTCCAAACTTCCACTCACCATTCCGGGAGCCCAAGGTGTCTGTTTTTCAAACCGTCTTCAGCCACGGAAGCATCCCGTCACATACATTACAGCAGTCCCTGGGTCTCTTTTCATCATGATCCCCCCGGGCGCCTTTTTTTCATTTCATGGTCAGGTACACACGCGCATAATCACATTTATCAAATACATGCTCATATCTTTTGATTCTCTTCAGATATTGTTCACTTTGGGTATTTGGTTGTTATGTGCGCAGGTACTTGCTCATCAGTCATCGCCATCATCCCTTCAGGTATATATTCATCACTGGCATGTAGTCTCTCCTGTTGTATTGCTTTTACATTTCCCGTCACACCCTCTGATATTGGCCTTTAGGATCCTCATTCCCGGCTCTGCAGTACACACGCCTCCATTTGCATCTTCGGTACTGTAACCCGGTAGCATTCTCACCCACATGAGTTGTCCCATTCATAGCACTTTTTGGCACTTTTGACACTCATGCTGTTCTTCATTACCTTTTAGGGATGGGAGTCATGATAGTCTTTCATCATGTTGTGAATCAACCACATACTCCTTCTCTTCATTTTGCTAACTTTCCCACCTGGACTCCCAGATTATCCCTTTACGGTTCTATTTTTTACCTACACCTCCGCAGTATCATGAACCCTCCATTTCATCCACAATCAATTTGACCTTCTGCGAACCTACCCTCATTTCACCTACCTCATACAGAAACTCACCAATGGGGCCCCCACCCTTCATCAGTTTTTCAAGAAAATTCTGCCCTCGTTGGGGCACGCATTTCACACTGGGGCACCGGTTTCTGTATTTGTACATTTCTCCCCAAAATTATTCGTTATTTATTGTACAAACACCTTTATTTCCAGTCATTAAATTTTCTTTTGTCGTCACTGTTGGCGACTTTCTTTCTTTTGGCCACACGCAACCCATGTCACCCTTGGTTGGAGCATTACTTATCATCTCCCCTTTCCGGCATCGTCCATATCTTCAGAGTACTCCACAGGTCACTTACCTCTACCCTCTGAATTTGTTCACCTTGTCCTGCCTCTGGCACAACTTATCCTCGGTCTTGTCGTCCCCCTGACCCTCGACCTTGTTACACGGTTGCAGCCACTTTTCATCTCATACATCCTCCAACCAAGGGCAGTCTTGAGTCTTCCCACTTCTCGACTTCGTCTATGTACCTCTGCCACTTCCTCACCTCAGTAGATTCCATGAAGCCCTTTTCTTCTCGGAGTTGTGTTCCCCTTTTGTCAACATCAGCACCATTTTTCCAGAAGGGCGACAGTATCTTGATTCTCATTCTCTATTTAATGAGAGATCTCGGATGGCACAGGGTGAAACACCATTGCTCCCTGCTGTTGTTGGCCCCCATAACATTCGACGCCAACACTTTATCATGTTATGGTGGGTCTTAATTTGCGACTATTGCAGTTATTTTTGTCATTTGCCAAAGACCTCTGAACTTGGTAGGGCCATCAATGCCCGCATCATCGTCGTTGCTTATTACTACGATCATTGCCTATTGTTCAGAGTATGTTCCTCTGCAGAATTGTCTTCTGCCTTTATCATTACCACCCCCGAGGGCACTGCAGTTGTCTACACCAACACTTCAATCATCTTTTTTCAGAGTTACATAACACGAGCATGGGGCATGCCCGCCTCATTTATACACAGTTTTTTCTTTTTTCTGCACAACTCTCAGAAGGTCGGGTCCTACCGGTTCCTTTTTTTCTCCAATGGATCACTCTAAACGGTCCCACTATTGCTCTCTCTTACAACAACATTCTCAGTAGAAGAAACATTGATGGATTTCGGCTATTCGTATACTCCTAACCTCATCCATCAGGGGGCATCTGTTATCACTGAAATTTCGTCCGCACATGGTGACAAGAACTCAGCATCATCAAATAGTAATGAAGTCATTCATGGCACTGAATTAATTTCACAGCATTCCTGAAGGGTCAAAAACTATACAAAGTAACCAAAAATTAAAGGGCGCCTTACAAAAGTTTGGTGCATGCGCACATGCACAGAACATGAACGTACTATGCACGCATGCGCGCACGATGCACGGCTGTTAGCACAAAAACCCGCGCACCTGCTAAACGGTGCATTTATTGAATTGGTCGGCCTCCCAACCACTTATGGACCAGCTCCCAACCTGATTTGACTCCCAAATCTGAGCTGAATCCGCATGATAGGCTGGTCAAAGACCTAATGAATCCCTAAAGAGCCCCTTTTCACACTTTGAAGGAGTTACATAATCACCCAATGTAATGCTATAAAAAGCCATGAAGAAACATCATTTTCTCAAGGAATTTCATGTAAGGTTATGCTGCCTAGATTGTATTAAGGACTCACTCCTTGACAATAACACATTGGCACCATTTCATAGAGCCATTCACCTCTCCATTGAGTGGATGTGCTTGGGAGTTCTTTCACTATCATTTTCATTTTTCTTATTGTAAGGAGAGCAACTTTGTGAGGGCCCAAGAGCCTTCTTTTGGAGGAAGAAGGAACCACAGTTCCCTTTCTTCATTGTGCTTTGATTTCATCAATAGACCAGCTCAAAAACATTGGTGATATTGGTCTTTTTGTGTTTGTTATTTCTTTATCCATATTCTCATAGTTTTTGTTTGTTTTAATTTAATTCTTGCTTATAGTTTTGTTTTGTTTTCTCTAACTCTTTCCTCTACAGTTGTCATGCTCAGCAAGACCCAACTGGGCATGTAAGCACCCTCAATTTGCTCACAAGGTGACGAATAGGGTGCAAACACCATTGCAGAAACCTAAGGATGGGAAGTCCATCAGATGGACGTGAAGAATGAATTTCTTCATGGAAATCTCTCTAAGGAGATCTATATGGAGCATCCCCAGGGATTTATGCATGACTCATCTTTGGTCTATCGACTGAAGAAGTACCTTTATGGCCTCAAGAAAGCTCCGAGGTCATGGTATGCCAAGATCAAATCCTACCTATTTTCACATAACTTTGTATGTTGTAAATCAGACCCGAATGTCTACATGCTCAGGACATTTGATTCACTTCTACTTTTAGTTTTGTACGTTAATGATTTTTTGAACACCAGTTGCTTGACTTCAACGATTGTTTCCATCAGGAGGATTATACATGACAGATTTTTTATGATGGACATGGATCCACTACACTTCTTCCTTGGACTCGAGATCAGTCAAGATGCATCAAGCATCAAACTGTCTTAGGCCAAGTATGCACGATATCTCCTTGAGAGATTTTACATGACAGACTGCAAGTCTGTTCTGACTCCTTTCTTATCAGGATTCAAACTTGAGTATGGTGGGGAGACTCCACTGGTTGATAGCACATTGTATAGACACCTAGTGGGGATATTTTTGTATCTCACACACTCCAGAATATACCTCTCATATGCAATTGGTGCAATTTCCAGGTTCATGCAGGAGCCGCATGAGCTACATTAGAAGGTTTCAAAGCGTATCCTTCGATACATATAGGGCACCATCACCTTTGGGATTCATTATGTAGAAGACTCTACATTATATCTCATCGGTTTTACTGATTCCAACTGGGTTGGTGATAACAATGATCACAAGTCCACATTTGGTTATTCACTCAGTCTTGGTTTCGGGACTATCTGTTGGTCGAGAAAGAAGCAATCGGCCATTTCTATATCTTCATCTAAGTCAGAGTACAGAGGGGTAGTTAACATAAAAATTCAGGATATGTGGCTACAACATTTTCTCACTAAGTTGGACATTCAGTTTCATCGATCGATCGTCATCTGGTGTGAC
Source organism: Picea mariana (assembly GCA_032191745.1). Lineage (NCBI taxonomy): Eukaryota > Viridiplantae > Streptophyta > Pinopsida > Pinales > Pinaceae > Picea > Picea mariana. Next base: position 20,164 of record JASDQU010244269.1, read on the forward strand.
AGCCAGAGCACTCTGAAGTTCTGTAGAGATCCAGTTCAGAGGCAGTGGACGAAGCACATCGAGATCCACATGAACTACCTCCGGGACTTAGTACACGAGGGGATAATTGACTTACAGTTCTTTCCTTCACTAGAATATATGACAGACACATTCACCAAGACCTTCACTGAGCAGAGGTTCCATTCTCTATAAGGTTGTCTTGGAGTGAAGGACACAGTTGCCTGGAAATTGTAGTTCTTCTTCTTACATACATTGTGCCTTGAGGGGGTATTTTTCCAATGAGTTTTTCCCTCTTTCCTCACTTTATTTCAGTGTATCTTTTGTATTTGGGTACCTAACATGGTCGCATTGTCGGGACCCATTCTTTATTTTCACCATAGTGATGTTCAAGGGGGGTGTTGGAGTTACTTCACACACACCTAGGATTTCTTTTTCCTGAGGTTTTTCCTTTTTTATTAGTCATAATTAGTCATTATCCAGTCTCCTATATTTTAGGAGAGAATATTCCACCTGGAGAATTTCTCTTTCAGTTGACACTTCAGTTTGACTAGTTGAGTTGAGTTTAGATGTTCCATTGGTTTTTTCACCATGCAACATTGGGATCATCACCAAATAATGTGCACTTTCCTTGGGATCATCACCAGACTGGCACATTACCCTTGATTTACTGATTTAACTCCTCACTACTCTCTGTTCAGTCAGTTAATTGAAGACCAGTTGACTAGTTAACTCAACTAGGTGGCAGTTCACTCTCGTAACTGCCTAAGAGACTAGACTAGGTGGAATTTCACTCTCGTAACTATTAGTGTGTGTCCATATCACTCTATACCAACACTATGGTGCATTGTTTCTTCTCCAGTTTTCACTCATTGAGTTATATAGAGTATATCATGTGTAAATTATTCATTATTCACAACGGTTAATGAGAACTCTTTCATTCTTTCTTTCCTTCTTCTTCTTTCTCCAATTCTCTCTGCAAATGTGTGAATTATTGTTTAACTAGATCTATTTCGTGTAGGTTCAACACATTTACAATTTTATCGTAGTAGGCTTAGATCTTGAAACCATTAGTAGAGTGAAGAGGGTTGATAAAATTTAGATGGAAATATTAGAGGAACCAAAAGAAAGAAGGGTGAAGAAATTTGTGAAGCAAATGAAATCAAGAGTGAGGATGGTTGTTTGGTGGGATCCTATGGAGGATAAAAATATGGAATATTCTGGAAAATCCTTGATTGGAAAATTCCATGGCCTACAAATCTCAAACTATTCCCTTAATTACAATACAAAATATCTGGTCTCTAAATCTTGGGTATTGACCATTTTTTTACCTTTTAGGAAGAAGTTTGACTGCTCTATAGTTTCTATCTAAAGAATATTTGAATAGGGTCCTAAAGGGGGGATGGTTCTTGGCAACAACCTTTCTATCAATGAAGTTGTTTTCGATGTGTTTTGATCTATGGTCATAGGTGGCTAAAAGAATGTAGGTATGGATTAAATTGCCAAGGTTTCCCATGGAGATGTGATATGTGAAAGTTCTGAAGGAAATAGACAATTCATTGGGAATAATGATAGACATTGATGAATCCTTCAAGGTAAGAAACTATTAGACAATGGTTAGAATTTCAGTAGAAGTTGACATTGGTAAAGACTTAACTAAGAGTATGGAGATAGTGGTAGGTCATATTGTCCATACTCAATTTTTGGACTACGACAAAATTCATTTTAGATGTGTGTGATGTCTTGTCTATGGTCATATTGAAAAAAAATGTTCTTCACCTTTTGCAATGAAGGCATGGTGAAAGAAACAAGGGGTTAGGGAGTCAAAATACGTCATTAAAATATTATTAGTACATTTCAAAGGGGAGCCATGTCATGAGGTTGAATTAGTCTTCATTTAACAAGATTTGGCCCAAAGGGAGAACTTGAAGATGTTATCTATAATCGAAGCTAAGCTATCTAAGATGGAAGTTTGAGAGTTGGAGAATCCCAAGCTAGTCTCCCAAGAAATATAACCAAAATGTGAATAGTTTTATGTTTCTAAGGTTTGTGACTAGGGTTCAAACAATCTATCAAGTATGGGTCCAGGTCTACATCAAATTTAGAGGCATTATCCATGGAAGATGTTGTACCAACTATTGAAAAGATAATGAGAACTAGTTATAATAAGCCGATTGGCATAAAGGGTCATATTGGGGTTTAGGAATCGACCTTTTAAAGGAGACATACCCTTAAATATTAAATATAAAATATCTATTGCACCATGCATAAGAGAAACCTTAAAAGAGATTCAATAGGGGAATAAAAAATCCATAATAGGGATCCTTAGTGTAATAAAAACCCCTTTGGAGGGTTAAAAATGATTGTTTCATCCATAAATAAAATACTTTCCCTAGATAGGTTAGTGTATATTCACAAGCCAAATATAATATTATTTTAAGAAACATCCATAAAATGTTTAATAATCACATAAAAATTCATAAACATTAAACATAACCAGAATTGATGGATATATAAACTATGTTGAAAGGAGAAATCACACCTAATCTGATGAACTGATTGGTGTAACATCTCTCTCTTGAGAGCACATGTTATTGACTTATTCTTTGAGGACACTTGTGTGCGAGTGACCCAGTTATAGTACATGGTTATTTGTTGCACTTATGGATTTTTATGATGATGTTGATGGTTGTGATTTAACGTTATTTGATATATATGTATTGACTGATGTTATTCATGAGTTTTCCCTAAGTGTGAAGGAAACTTGATAGATTGTGGATGTCGTTGGAATCAATGGACCTCCTTGGACTTTCGATTGATTCAGGAAGTGGATTTTATTGGTTTGAGTATTTCATTTATGCATATGTGACATATGATTGAGTATAGTATGATTTTGTATATGGATCAATGACAACATTTTGTTAATGAATGTAGGTTGATGAATGCTTGCTAATATGAATCACATAAGGAGTAAAGGGGACATGCACATAAACCAAATATTGAGGGACAGGTGTGGCAACATCCGTATCACATCCTACTAGCACTCCCATCGTGGCTCGAATTGTAGGTTAACGATTACCTAGTTAGAGAGGTCCATGATGTTGTGAGAGGGAACTGAGATAGTAGCTCACAAATATTTCTAAGGGGTGTGGAATAAGGCAAAGTCCTTATTCCTTAGAATCCCTTAGTCTCTCACAAGTTCACCCGAATGGAGTGTTGACTCCAAGGGTTGGACAACTACAAAAACTAGTCAAATGTGAGTGTCACCCTTGGAGCATAGAGTTGCATCTTGAAGGGCACGTCATGTAAATAAAACTTGATTCAATGAATCTAGGTGGCCTATAAAACCTTGAAAGAATAATTATAAACCATAAAAATATTTAGGCATTGTCAGATATGAATAATTAATGAGTAATTTATTAATTGTAAATCCCAAATGAAACTCTAATCCTATTCAAAAAAAATGAAGCCTAAGTCTAAGTTATTGTAAGGAAACTAAACTAAATTATTAACTAAACTAAAAAGAAATGAGGTAAATCAATTTAAGAATTAAGTAAAACGAAATAAACCTAAAGATTTGATTTAATACACATGTGTGAAAGAAAATACCAAATTGGAATTTAAGATAAGAAATGAATAAAGCTGAGAGAATATGTGTATGAATAGAATGGTATCTAGAGTCTAGCTACCACTAGTCTAACTAGAAGAAGACTCCTATTTTAACTCAACTATGATTTAGTAAGGCATCATTCATTAAATAAGAATCCGGGGAATAAAGAGACAAATAGGAGTGATTTAAAGAGCACATTTAGGAAAGGTGAGGGAAATTGATTTTTAATTAAAATAAAATAAGTAATTACTTGTGCAACTTGGGGGAGAGGGTGAATAATTCTAATTTATTAAATTAAAAAGAAAATTAAATGTGCATGTGGAAGGTGTTAGTAAGAAAATTCCTATAAAGAAAATGGTCTATATGGGAAGGGGATCACACTATTTATTGGTAAATTTATGCCGTCGAATTATTTTGACTGGTTTTACTTGTGAGAGTTGGGATACCCATCTTGAGAGAGAGTGGTGGCTTTACCTTGCGAGGCAAGCCTGAATCTAGAGTATTCTAGGTTGTTTGCATGGCCCCTTTGTGACTCGAAGGGATAAGGGGGAAGAAGAGTACCCCTAGAGTTGGCTGGGAGGTACAGATGAAGTCTCTATGATTAGCAAGCGGGAGGTCGGAAGGAGCGCCATCGCAAAAGTACTTCGGATTATCCATCATCAATTAGGGTATTTTATTTGAAATTTGTAATTGCATTGTGATTTTTAATTGTATAATCGATTTTTTACATTTGCGTAACTGTGTTGAAAAGTTTAGGATTGAATAGAAAAGCTCCTTGATGTTTTTATAAATTCTAAAAGCAGATTCCTAAAAAATTCACTATTAATTTTTTTCTCAACTAAATAAATCGAAATTTTGTGTTAAGTTGTGTTCCTTCTCCAAATCCAAAAGAAATTTCTACATCCTCGTGTTTACGCATAGACTATAGACATATAATTTGATCACTGCCTTTTTAGTTTTGAATCTGAACTTGAGTGTATATATACAGGAAACGTTTTAATCATTGCTAGTCAAATTTCGATCTAGTCTTGATTTTTTATTTTTTTTTGTTAATTGGTCCGGACCTTCTTGGCATCGGGATTAACCGTTGGCTTGAGAAACCACAACTCAGGGGCATCTAAGCGATCAAAATCACCCGGGGATCACACCCGGCCTGAGCCACACCAACCCTTAACATGGTTGGACTTTTTGTCCCCGCAGGTTTTGAACCGGTGACTTTTCAACACGGAGTGGCTTAACAACACACTCCATCACCGACTGTCCTACACCTCAAGGATGATCTAGTCTTGATTTAAATTCCATGTGGATTTTTAATTAAATTAAAATTTAAACCCCAAATTTATTTCTGTGGTTAGTCACTGCGAGTCTAAAATCCTTGATTCGATGATTCTTTAAATATCGTTGAACAGTCTAGGAGAATTCGAATCCGAATGAAATTTTTAGCATTTTGAAAGGGAATGTTTCATCAATAATAAAATAAGTTTCAATGTTCCAAAGAAAATTGTTATTTAGCCCCTCAAAAGAGTTATTTTATTAGAAAAAAATGGTGAATAATAGGGTTTTGTGAATTATGTACCAAGATGGTATTCTATTGAAAAATTGAGATCGTCTGGAGAAAACATAGCCTAATGGATATGCTCGTAAGGAACTCTTGTGATTGTTGTGTGAAGTTGAATGTGGAAAATCTGTTATCATATTGCACGCCTGTTGATTGGATATTTTCGATGTCTTTCTTTATTTTCATATTCCTTTTGGAATGGTTGAACTCTACCTTGATATACGTGATTGTTGGGCATGAGCCTTGTTTTCCTCCACCATGAATCCTCGTAAAGATATTACCACTACCATAACTCTTACTACTAATCAATAGTTCAAATATTAACTAAATAAATAGTATGAATTAAGTTTCGACACTAGTGGTAATGTAAGTAGCATTGAGTCTAATTTCACTGCTAAAATATCGTGGTTTTTCTTTGGCCCTTTTAGTGGTTTATAAGCTAGCTTTGGGTGCTTAAATTATTATTTAAAGGGGATTTGGGTCTTCCCTTGATCCTTAAACCATGGACATGGAAGTGGACATATAAGGTCCTTATTCTATTACTTTAATGTGTCATGATCTTCTTAGGTCTTTAATTGGATATGCAAGGCAATATATGAATTATCGTCTCTACTCTTATTTAGGGGTAAAATTTATTATAGTTCCTAGGCCTTAGAAGCATAAGGTAGCATTGGAATCCTTCCATGTGGTTGTTATGAATGACCCACTTAGTTCTTAAAGGAGGGTTATGCAAGAAGTTTACTTCTTAATAATAGCTATGATGAATGATTTTTATTTGTTTTATAAAATGGATACATAATGTAAACATGGTGTTAAATTTAAAAGGTATTTCTTAAGAAGATTGATCTTCTTATGGGTTCCCATGATTATTATGAAATTTTAGCTTATACTTACATACTCCTAGAAGATATTCCTTAAAATGAGATGTATAGTTAAGATACATGAGATTAAGATTGTATTTACTCTCTTGATTTGTTAATCTTTATGAAATATACTTTTACTCATTTACATTCATTGTTGCTTGAAAAATGATAAGTAGAGTGGAATATCCTGTTGCGCCTTGAATAATTGATGATTAGGTGAGATTGATGATCTAGTTTGGATTGCGGTTTATGTCGAGATATAATATTTAGATACCTCCTTGTTCCTTAGAATAGTCACCATTCATGAGACCTTAAGTGGTCAAAATCAATCGAATGAATCAATTATATGTGTCTTGGAGGTCCTAACCATGTAGGATAGGTTGGGCAGGTATTTTCCTTTAATATTCAGTGACATGGTTGATCAATTACTAGTATCTTGCTTCAATTGATCATGATGTGTTGATTTGCGTTGTTATTAATTATGGTGATGCCTTGATTATGTGTCGTTATTTATTATGATGATGAGTTGATCATGAGTCGTTATTAACTATGTTGATGCGTTGATTATGTGTTGTTATTTATTATGATGATGTGTTGATTATGTGTCATTATTTATTAAGATGATGTGTTGATTATGAGCCATTATTAATCATGTTAATGTGTTGATTATGTGCCAATATTAATTATGTTAATGCGTGATTATGTGTTGCTATAATTTAGGATGATGTGTCAATGATGTTGCTATTCATTATGTGGTGACGTTTTAATTTCCTAATGTGTGTGTGTGTGTGTGTGTGTGTGTGTGTGTGTATAAATGTAGATGTAATGAGAGGGGATATTTACATATGGTATCAGAGTGAGTTTAACCCTGTAAATTTGGACCGTTATGCCTTCCCCTGTCTTAAACTCATGAATTAGACATTATTGCTAATTAAAATTGAAATTTTTCCATGCAGGTAATCATGGTTAGAGGACATCGTGGAGGTAGAAGATGTGGTTTTGGAAGGAGAGGTGTGATGCCTCCAGTAGCATCCACGTCATAGGGGTCTAACCCGCAAGGAGAAGAACAAGTCATTGGGAAGGAGTAGGTTGTTGTGGGAGATGTGGTTGGTTTGATGAGGTCCTTTCAGAGGATGTCATAGGCCTTGATTAACCAACTATATAGAGATGAGGCCAAAGTGTATGTACCCAATGAGGGTACACAACGTACTCCAAATGTAAGCGGTAGCATTCACAAAGAACTTGAGAAGGTGAATTTTCCTAAGTTCATGGATACCATGGACAACTCAGCCACTGAGGCATGGTTGGAGAACATGGTGATGTGTTTTTCACTTCGTGACTACACCTCCAACATGAAGGTTCGCATGGAAGTCTTTCAACTAAAGGGGAGCTATCTTCTATGGTGTAAGACGCTTCTACCTCAACTAAACATTGTCGTCGAAGACGTGTCATGGGAAATGTTCGAGGAGCGGTTCCAAGAGAGGTATTGGTCAGAGGAATTCATTGAGTATCATATAAATGATTTCAACACCTTATGATAGGGTGCTCGTATGGTTCTGAAGTATGAGGCCAGATTTATGGACCTACTTTGGTATGCTCCACATCTGAACACAAAGAAGCTAAAGGTCAACAATTTTGTGTTCGGCCTTAACTTCAAAATTCATGTGAAGTTGAGGATACTAATGCCTTAGATTTTGTACAATGTAGTCCAAAAGGCCCTCATAGTTGAGGAAGAGTTGACCAGTAAGGGTCAGGGAAATAATTTTGCAAGACCAACTGGAAAAATGACCTTAGGAGCATAGTAGCATCAAACACCAACGAGACAAACATCAGGGTATCTAGATATGTCTATAGGATCCATGTTCAAGACACCACAATGACTAAATCCCCCATAGAGGACTCACTATAGAGGACCACTTCATCAGCAACAACATCACCCACAATAAAAATAGTTTAGTCTTGTTTAGAAAAACAAACCAAGATCCCAAGCTGGTAGGACAACAACTTCTACTTGAAGGACCAGGAGTGCTAGAGAGAAGACCAGATGTTGGACCTATGGAGAGCCACATTATCATCGAGATTGTCCTATTGAGAAGTCTAGAATAATCAGATCAACAGGGCACACTACAATTGGAGATTTGGGTAAGGCCCATAGGATTCATGCAACGGTGAATAACCGCCAGGCCGAGCACCATTCCACTGTGCTCGAGACGTCAAGTACAAGTGTTGACCAAAATTTTAGTATTTTGATAGATCATGTTATCACACATTATTGTATGGCATGTTTTTTTTTTTGGATTTGGCCCTTGGGTGATATTATGCGAAGAAAAGGGGCTAAAAACACACTAAATGTCACTTATTCTAAGTTTTTATGCCCAGGTGCGTGGGGCTAAGGGGTGCGTAGATCTGAGCAGCTGAGATCTGTGTGCTCAGATCT
>JASDQU010244269.1:28671-47026 GCA_032191745.1 Picea mariana
CTCCAAGTAGATCGCTTACCGCTCACCCTTACCACCTCCCACTCTTTTGACACTTGTCTCCCACTTGATATTTCCCCCTCTTTCTGTCACATCTCCTACTCCTTATCCCCCTCTCACCTCTTGATATGTGTCTTCCACTTCCCATCCATGTCACCTCTGCCTACTCCTTACCCCCTTCGATTCCTCTCAGCTCTGGATGCATGTTCCACTTATCTCCATGTCACCTCTGTCATGTCATCATGTCCCCCTCGACCAATCACACACCACTCCTTCCTTCCCTTTTCCCCCACGTCCTCTCCCTGCGCTACGTCACCCCGCACCTTTATACCTCAGCACCCACGCATACCCAGTAGCCTTCCAGTCGTGCTCATCACCTCATCCTCATCAACTCCATCCACGTCCGCCATCTGGGTCCCTCTAAAAAGGTCCAATGAAGTAGCAGATGACCATGGAGAGGCCACCACATCTCCTAGGTGCCAATTTTTACTTGGGTCATCCTAATATCGATGAAGTAGTTATGAATTGGGGGAGGTGGGCAGAGCATCATCTCCCCCATGAATGAAAGGTCAGAACCATCTAACCGTGAAGGTAGACTGTCAACTCAAGTGTTCTGAGATCCTGTGCACGGAGACACTGCATGCACAGTATGACAAAGAAGAGATGCAAAGGTAGACATGCATTCTAGACTCTCAAGCTCATGTCTAACAGAGAGAGGCATGTGCAGAGGAGACTGCAGGTGAAATCTGACTGAGAAGATGCAGCTCCATGGAAGCTCGAGCACACCTCTGAATGGCGAAATTTTTGACTATATAGATAGAATTTTGTGATTTTGTAAGGTTCTTTGGTTGAGCAGAGCTCCCAATCTATAATTTTTTTCTACCGGAGCTGTTCTCTGGTTATGTAATTGACTTGAGACTTTCATGTTAATAGAAGTCAGCTTCCCTCTTTTCATTTTGTCTGTAAACGTTGTTTAAAACACTCGGGCATGGATGATCCAATCAAGGATCGTTATACTGATGTAATGGAGGTTTGATTATAGCAGTATCATGGTCAATTTTATTCATTTACCTGTGTATTTGTTTCCTTCTCACATTGAATGGCTCGAGCATGGAGGATCCATTCGAGTTGTTGTAGTTGCAGGATGATGGAAGTTTGATCATATTGCAGTTGCGACTGTGTCCCTTGGAGACATATTTTGGTGTCTGAATTTGAGCTCAAGAATTCTCTTAATCTTGGGTTTTCTTCTATGAGTTGCTCGAAGGCCTGATGCCCAAAGCAGTCTCCTTCACCCTTCTCTTAATTCTTCCCTTTGCTCTCACTTTAACTCAATTTCCTAACTAAAGTTAATGTGGCCTGTTGCAAGGGAAAAACTCTCTATGGTCAAGGGTAAACCACAACTGACAGGTATGATTGCAGAAATAAACTCAATTCCAACATATGATATATAAACTAATGTGCAATATAAGAAAGAGACCTACCTCGATCCAACGTTTTATGATGTTCCACCATTGAGCACTTCGACCCAAAGCTTTATACCTGTGAGAAGTTATCAACAAACAAGCAAAGAAATTATATAGTGATGATATGAAAGGGGTTATCATATCAGATAGAATAATCCATTAATAAACATTACAAACACACCCATGGATAATAATCATATATTTTCAAGGTATCGATAGGATGGGAAAGGGGTATTTCTATTAATAATTGATCAACAAAAGTGTCAACATTACAAACTTCTGTGTCGGCACGGTTCGAAACCAAAAAACCAAGTTCCTTCCAGCTAGGTCCTCACCACTTCAATCCTCCACCAAAGGCAAGCTCATGGGAAAGAGGCAAAGAGGTCCTCTCAATAATAAGGGAAGAGCTTGGGGGATGAACACTGTGTTCAGACTTGAGGGACAAAGGGATGCAGACTCAATATGAAGTAATTTCTCCAGAGTAACTTTGCTCTCAAAGTTGAATGCTTTCTCTTTCTTTTCCATAGTTCGAAATTGTGCTATTATAGCCTCTAGAATGCAACTAAAGGGCCGAGTCGGAACGTTTCCAGTATATGGAAGGCCAAGGATCAGAAATATTTTTTCGTGACATGGAAACTTGACCTCATTTTATATTTTCTGGAAAAAATCTTGATATACGTGAGATGTAATGGAGCAGCAAGCGTATACGCATCTTGCATAGCAGTTAGGGAACGTATATGTGAAAACATGTACATTTTTAGCTCTGGATTCATCAAAAAAAGGGATGAAAAGTCTGCATAGGGAAATGGAAAAAGGCCCTCTGTGAAAGATAGCAATGGTGAGACAAATCTTGCTATAAAATATGCCCCCTAATGTGTGAGATCATAGGAGTATCTGCGATGACCGAAATACATTATAAATAACCCATAAGTGGAGTGGTAGAGAACCAGCTAGACGAACTTAATTTCTCATTACATTATGTACTGACTTTGCATACATGGCTGCCAAGAATACAATACAGATCCATGTAAAAAAATATACCAAACAAGTGTTCATGGCCATGAATAGGAAAATAAAAATGCGGTTATATGCTAAAAGTTATCATTGTCACGAACAAGGCCGACTAAAACTGGTATCAAAAATCAATCTGAAGAGATCTGCATACCATGTAGTACAATCAAATCACCCATGATCACTGAAGTCAAATAGGTAGTGGTCCAATGAAATGGAAGCAATATCTCAAGAAAGTTGTGGCCACATAGTGATGTATTCAACTCTTCTACACTATCCACCAATGGTGCAAGTCTACATCATGTGAATAAATGATTTGAGGTCGAAAACGATGAGACATCGTTTGATTACCAGTCATTGAGGTATACTGTTAACAAACGTGAGACAACCTACTGATAATGAAAGTAGGTATCAAGGCACCGAGTACATCCCTACAAATGTGAATAAAGGAGTTAGTTTCGAACACTTGAGAGATCCATTGATCAGAAGACATTGATGTATTCCCATCTGTCAATGGCGAGAGAGTCTGCCCCTAATGACTACAAGCCTCAAGGTACTCATAAAATTATAGGTCTCATATCCATAATAAATGAGTTGAAGTCAATGGAAGGAGACCTTCTAAAAGGAGAGCATTGAAGCATCTCTCATCAATCATCATGAGGAACAAAGAAGGAGCTTCATGATTTTGTAGAGATCAGACGAAGAACATGTTCATGAACCAACGACCCTGTGTGTCTTTCCCTTGTGCCAAATTCAAGCGGTACACGAAAAGGACCCTCTGAATAGAAACCAATGATGAAAAATTGCTGACAAAGGCAAGGAAACCACTAATAAGGCTAATGGAATCCAAGACACTGCACGAATCCCAAAGTGTGAATAGATGTATTGTTTTCGAACACAAGGGAAACCACCCATTCAACGACCAATGATGAAATGTCAATTGTTGGGTTCAAGGTGACCTACCAATGATGAAACTAGGGCCAGGGTGCATGGTAAGACCAAAGTATCATGTGATTCTGAGACAAACTGAGGGTATGGATGACATGCAAAGTCAATATTTCTGAGTGGTCGACACAGGTTGATAGACATCCTTTGAAGAACAGCATGAGACATATGGTGAACTCTGATAGCATGGACTCAATGATGTGACAATTGGATGCAAGAGGCATCAATAACGTTCTCTATAGGGACTGGAAGAGTAACTAGTATGTAGAGAAAACTCTGTAGAGAGATTAGCTTCCTAAGGCCATGCTAAACCCAAAATTATGATGACACACGGACTCAATAACTTTTTGCTTTGTTCAAAGGTGACACGAATGTTGCTGATTACAATATAGTATTCCCTTCCGGCTCGTGTTTTTTGTTGTTTTTTCATAACAAATGAATGTTATGATATAGAGGAGGGAATGAGTGTCGCAAGTAAGAAAAACTAGTTCCAATAGTGGAACATACCTATGCTCAATGCAAGAAAATGCATGCAGGAGATGGACACTCGAGGTGATGTTCCCTTCAGGGTATAGGGTGTCAATTTGTGAAAGATAAAAAAGAGGCTCTGCTTGGTTGAGGATGCAAACTGCTTAGGCAATGGTTTATAACACAAAGCGAGAACCAGATAAAGGCTCAATACAACAAGCGAGGGCATGAGATGCAATCACAACTTAACGCCAAAAAATGTCCTTTTTTATATATTTTAGTCTACTTGGTGTGAAAAAGGGGTAAACTTGTGCCAAATAGACATCTTTTCAAATCCAATTTATGAGTGTGAAAAAGACAAGTTCACTCGGCAATCTTTTCTATTTTTTATAGCGATTCAGAAAAGAGCTTAACTAGGACTCATGATCTTTTAATCCAATTTTAATGAGTGTGAAAGGGACAAATCACTCGGCGATCTTTTCAGTTTTTGGATGAGTCGGAAAAGAGATTAAATGAGACTCGTTATTGGGAGTCCATGGGTAATAAGGCCTCGTGTGCATGAATGAGAAATGAGGCTCATTGTAAAGTCCTGTATTGAATTATAATGGACTCCCAGTCCTAAGGAAAAACTCAGCATGGGCACCAAATTAAAAAGAGGTTCTAACTAGGGTACCCATGTTTGGTAAGTCTCTACCATTTATTAATGACGCTATTAATAGCAAATGAAGGTTTAGACGTCATAATAAATGGGTTCATACCTAAGGTGTAAAAAATGGTAGACGAAGGATAATGCAAAGAATGCATGATAGAGCAGGTGCCTATCTTATATGCTAGGTTATGAATGTACCTTCCTAAGGAGATGAACGACCAACCATGACATTTAAATCCGCAATAAATTAAGTCGAAACTACAAAAACCATCTTAAAACCATTTTTGAATTAGTCCATTAGGCAAAACAATAGCATAAAACTATATCAAGTGGGTAAAAAATGGCTTATAAATAGTAAAAAAATTAAAATTTACTGTATCATTTTCATTTTTACCCAAATAGTGCAATTTGGACTAAAACAACCACAGAATTCAAACGATGATCATGGGAGAAATAAGCAACGGAATCACGCACCGTCTAGATCAGGTAACTCTTCATCCCTTCCTCTTTAATTTCAGTGGTTTACAATTTTGATTTAGGTTCTATTTTGTTAGTTTTTAAGGGTGCAAATTAGGTTTTTCAGTATACACGGGTTTCCGTGCATAGGTCGCGTATACGACTAGTTGTACACCCCTGTGTGAACTACTGCGTATAATTGCGCAAATGGGAAAAAAAGATGTTTCTAACTCAAAAATGATTTGATTTTTTGCAGGATGGTGTTGGAATGGAGAGAGAAAGAGCATGAGGAGGTAGATGCAGTAGTGGATCAAGATATGGTGGCTCAACCCGCTTTTAAAAGATGTGGTTTATAGAAGTTTTGGGCTCTCAAAGGAATGAGGGCCCAAGTGAGGTTGTTAGAAATGTTGGTGGGCTATTGGGATCCTGATAGCGAGAGATTTATTCTTGATGGAAAACCATTAAGGATCGAAGTAGAGGACATCTGCTTCTTGGCTGGACATTCACGCCGAGGGGAGGTTGTGGATCTCAAGTCTCGTAGGGAAAGGAGTGGGTTGAAGGTCAAAGAATACATCGAGGCCCACTATGTTGCAAGGACTCCCATGGTGGGAAGTCAAATCCTATCTGAGCTATAGGTAACCTCAACCTGAATATTATTGTGCTCGTGCTTACTAGGATCATAGGATCGGCCTCGTTGCATCAAGCATCGAGACCACTTATGTTTTATGCACTAGAGTGTGCTAGACCCACTGTCTACGACTGGTGTACCTCACTACTGACCAACATGAAAGGTAAGTTGACAGAGTGCAAGCAGGGGGGAAAAAGAAACTTTCGGTTTGCCTCTATCCTTTACAGCTTCTTTTTTGAGCAATTCCCAGGTCTGGGATATAAAGTGGAGATCATTCCTAGAGGACCAGGTGATTTGGATATGGTGCGATGGATCGAGGTCATAAAATGATAGGGGGGAGGTACGATGGTGACACCCTACAATGATGATTTTTTCTTTTGGTGGCAGAGACAAATCATAGCTCTAGACGACTATCCCTATGCAGGAATCAATTTTAGAGGGGATCCTGATATGTCACTTCCACCAGGAGCTGCCTACGGTGCCATAGGTAAAACAAATTATATATTTCATTTTTTTGTATTTTTGTATTAAAGAGGAAAAAAAATATTTTTGAATGGTGTTATTAATTCGATACATGTGTGATTGCATATGTGGGTCCACAATGGCCAGAAAGATTCCTACGACATAGGCAGAAGCACCAGGGAGATGAGGCAGTGGGAGGGGAAGCAGAGAGATTCCTACAGAATGTGTAGGGTAACTTGTCTCGTCTGACATAGAGGATTCCTATGGTTCAGATGGAGGATTCCTATGGTTCAGGTGGTTCAGGTTGTCGGTGTACCTAGAGCATGGGTACGACTCTTCCGATGTCTCACAAATGCTGTGGTTTTCTATCATGATACACATCCGATGCCACATGCATAGATTTCATGGGACATGTATATTGGTTGTATATTCATTTTGAGGGTTTTAGCCCCAATTTTGCAATATAAAAACCATATTTTTTGGATATATATAAAGAGGGATCTTTGGCTTTACTCATATCTTACAATGTGTACATTGATTTAATGGTCTTCTTTGCTTTATTAATGTGACAAATGTCAATCTAAAACATCATTAGCATAGGCATCAGATACATGATTAGAACTTCTAGGGATGTGGAAATATGTAATAAAATCAATTTTTCGTTCTAAAATATGTAATCATGGGAATCAACGGAGTAACGTCAGATCATGCACATGGTAACTGTCATTTAACTGACATACGATTAACTGAGAATCCAAGCGAACCTCTAGAGAGTGAATGCCATGGGAGATAGCATTGTGCAAAAGTTCTATGACGACGCTATATTCAGCCACATTGTTCGTTGATGGCCCTAGGCATACGCCACCTGAAGACACCAGTAGACCCTCGGGTGAGTAAATCACCCAAGCGAAGGAAGCCAAGTTCTGTGTATGACGATTGGCTCCATCTGTGAATCCTGGATAGACCAAAGACTCCGTTGACATCTGCCAAAAAAAATGGAAAACTCAATAAGAAAGCCAAAGACAAAAAGAAAAAAGATGTATATACATTAAATTTACATTAGTATACAAAGGGTTTCACTCAAGCCAAGGGATCAATCATAACACTTTTTCAAGTAAAGCCCATTTTTGGGCTCAGCCATTTTCTTCCCTTCGTAATCTTCCAATTCATAGGCTCCTTTTCTAGAACACATCACATGATATAAGGACCATGCCACATGGTTTTAAATTTTCCTACCCCTAGAGGTTCTTTGGCTTGGTCATACAAAAGGACCAAGTCACCTTCGATATACAACCGAGGACAAACAGACTTGTCGTATTGAACCTTGACACATTTTTTGTTTGCCTCGATAGCCGTAAATGTGTCTCGACACTGCTCGTCAAGACTCTCTAGGTGTACCAAGTGTTTCTCTAAATCTGAAGTGTCAGGTAGGAGCTCAGCTGCCAACTTGAGAGAAGGGATTTCACATTCAACGAGAAGTATCGACTCCACACCGTGCACTAACTGAAAAGGGGAAAAACTAGTGGCAGTATTAATCGAGTTTGGTATGCCCAAAGCATGGGATACAACATGATGTGCCAATTGGAATTACTCCAACTGACAATTTTTTGCAAAATGGTCTTGAGAGACTTGTTGACAGCCTCTACTTGCCCATTTTCCTCGGGGTAATAAGGAGATGAGTGACCATGTTTAAACCCTAGCTTGGATGCTAGTTCTACAATCATTTCATTCTAAAAATGACTGCCGTGATCAGTGACAATCTAACTCGGTATACCAAACCGGGAAATAATTTGGTTGAACACGAAGAAGGTTGCAGTCTTCCCATCGAATTTTACAGTAGGCATGGCTTCAGCCCATTTGGTAAAATAGTCGACAGCCACGATGATGTGTTGATGCCCCCCATCCGAAGTTGGGTTGTAATTGATGAAATATACCCCCCACTTGGTGAAGGGACCGACGGTAATGACTAGGTGAAGAGGGGCTAGGTGCGAGCTCATTTTCCGAGTGAACACCTGGAAAGGGTGAAACTTCTTAATCACTTCAATGCAATCTTTAAATATGGTGGGCCAGAAGTAACCGGCTTGCAAGATTTTTTGGGTTGTCACAAGCCCAGATAAGTGACCACCACAAGCCCCTTTGTGGAAGTCATTTATGACTAACTCGGCTTCCTCGTGAATTAAGAAATGACATAAGATACTATCTATTCCTCGACAATACAAAGTGTCGTCAATGATGGTATACTTCTTGGTTTGGTATCTAACTCATCGTCGATCATCTTGCGAGAGATGTTGAGCGAACTTCAAGGTTTGAATATATAAAACAATGTCTCCATAATAGGGGTTAGATGATGAGACAAGGAAAATGTGTTCGTCTTCGAACAAATCGACATGGATAACGTCCTCCTTTAATCGTGGGAAATCGAATATTAACTCTCCAAAAACTAGTGACTTTTTGGACTTGGATGAAGCAAAGTCGAGGTCAAATTCTTGCAAGATGACAATCCATTTATTATATTTCCCACCTATGATACACCTAGTGAGGACATATTGAAATGGATTAACATCAGTGACTACAGTAGTTTTTTAAAGTGATATATAGTGTCGTAAACATTGGACTGTGTGAATGGCATCCAAAGCTAGCTTTTCGACATGAGAGTAATTAAGCTCAGGACCAACTAAATTTCAACTGATATAGTATATGACATGTTCATGGAGCTCATCATCCTCCTAAACTATAACCATACCAATCGTCTCTTGGGATGCAAAAATATATAACAAGTAATCTCTACTATAATCAGGAAATTTCAGCAGAGGAGTCGATACCAAGGATTTCTTCAAGGCATCAAAAGACACTTGGGCTCACTCATTCCAGATAAAAGGGGTGTCTTTCTTCAATAGGCACATGAAAACCTTAGTAATATTGGCATAATTCACTATAAACCGACACAGAAAGTTATATTTCCCCTGTAAACCTTGAAGTTGGCTAATCATGCACGAGGGAGGAAATTGAAGTATTTCCTCAACCTTAAGAGGATCTACCATGATCCCAGTGTCGGAAACTAAAAATCCTAAGAGTTGGCCAGATCTAACACAAAAGATGAATTTGTGAGGGTTTAACCAGATTCTATAGTAACGACATATTTCAAAAACCTGTCGAAGCTGTGTGACATGATCCACTCTCTTACGAGAGTGAGCAGCAAGATCATCGAGGTAAGCTTCGACTATATTCTTGAGATCATGAAAAGTGAAAGTCATGGCACGTTGGAAGGTTTCTTTGGCATTTTTCAGGCTGAAAGGCATTTTCCAGTATGCAAAAGTACCCCAGGGACATATAAATTTCGTCTTGTGTTGGTCCTTACATTTGATCTGGATTTGATTATATCCTGAAAATCTGTCCATAAAGGAAAATATTTTTCTTCCCGCACAGTCATCGAGAAAATGATCAATGAAAGGCATGGGGAAGTTACCTTTGGGACAATCTTTGTTCAGGTCACAAAATTCCATACACACATGGATGGTTCCTTGCTTTTTATTCATAGGAACGGGGTTGGATACCCATTCAGTCAAGGGAACTGGGTAGATGAAGCTGACATTAAATAGCCTCTCCACCTCTACCTTAATAGCGGGGGCCTTACTAGGATTAACATCTCTAGGACGTTGTGGAACTAGTTTAGCATCTACATAAGTTCTAATTTCATGTTCAACAATGCGAGGATTGATCCCTGAGATCTCTTCATACAACCAAGCGAATACATCTCGAAATTCTTTGAAGAGGTTGGTGTAGATTAGAATCTCTTCCGGCGAGCAATCTGCACCTATATTTACATTCTCAATTTTTCCAGGGGTACGAGAGATGTCGATCGAGATGGTAGGATAAATAATCACCATATTTCCTTTGTCATAAATACTATGCATATCAATTGGATCTACGGCGTGAATGACTATCTCACTCAAAGTAGATAAAAAATCATCTTGCTCAATTCTTTCAAGACTTGGGAGAAAATAAGATCGATAATGCATATCGTCCCAAGGTCTCTCAGAAACATTCATGGCTTCGAGGATGGCTTCATCTAAAGGCCAAGTTTCATCTAAGAAATCATGTGAACAATATAACGAAGAGGCCCATACAGGCCTAGGAACGTGATATTCCTCGTCCATCTAAAAGGTAATGGTATCGGGATAGGTGAAAGAGTCAAGGATAGCTTGATACGCAATCTTCGTTGTTGATAGTGGCATAGCCATGCCAGCATGAGACTGACCTTCAATCAATGAAGTCGGATAAGGTAAGGTCCAAGGATCACTAAAATATTAAGTGCGGAAAGGAATGAACCTCTCTGCTGAAGCGGGCCTACTAGACATGGCGTAAACGCAGTGAACCAGTGTCGAGAAGTCAAAAGTACCCATGAGGGAAGAATACATTCCGACACCAATATTCTCAGTTGTCAGCTGAGAATTGTCGATCATAGATATCAACGGTCCAACAAATGCATTAGGACTAGAGTACACAAAGGATAATTGATTGATCATCATGATCTCCCCTTGATCAGGAAAACAAAGCAAACGAAAAATAGATGATACGATAACAACCATAGCATAGGTCCAATTGCGACCTAGTAATAAGTTATAATCGAGAGGTGCATCAACTACCTCTACTTCCACCTCTACCGTCTTCCCACCTAACTGGATCAGAAAGGTGGGGAGAATACCATGAGGACGGAAGGAATGACCATCAAATGCATTCAACATGTTCGATGACTTGGAAAGGGTTAGAGAACCAATAGCTTTCCAACAGACCAGGGACATCACGCAAGTGGCAGCACCTTTATCAACGACTACTCATTTGATAGTATACTTGGAATACTCCACGTGGATTTGAAAATCCAACATGGTAGGGTAAGCGAGGCTTCACGTCTGTGACATCAAACTTGATGAATTTCGAGCCACTAGTCTCTAGAGCTCCTAAGGTAGAGAGTAAGGCATTCCTCTATAATGGACACATTTGGAGTACCTCCAAATCTGACATCGCACAAGGTGTTTGGCCCAGATCTTCAACAATAGAATAGTTCTAGGTGGCTCTAGCATTAGGGTTGTGGGTCGAGCGCTTGAGTACTCCTTTTGGAATACAAGGCGGTGGCTCTAGTTTCTCGATCTGTAAGTTCATCTCAAGGGCTGGAGGAGGACCATCTAGGCTGGTACTAGCTTTTGAATAGCTATAATCTTGAGAGCGGGTGGATATATATATTTTTGCGTCGACCATATTGATGCAAACACAATCTCTATATTGTGACGCTGGATTTTGGCCTCCACCGGGTGCATTTTTGGTGCTCGAAGAACTCAAGGCTAAGTGTTGGTTGTGTGGGAATGGATTCGTCAGCACAGTGGGTGGTATATTTAAAAGCCTCGTAGCCTCCACAAGTTTGGGGCACAAGTGGGTAAGGTGGTCATCGGTACAAAGTTTACAAGGAAAATTCACCTTACACTTCTCTTTCCTGCCCTCTCCAGCATTATCATTCTGTTTCCCATTATTATATTTGTCCTTGGGTTTATTATTATTATTCTTCCCACCCTTACGATTATTTCAACCTTTCCTTTTATTCCTATCTGGTTGTTGGTCACCATTTTGGTTCTTTGATAATTGCATAGAATGTACATCCACTGATTGGGTGGGTTTGGAGGATCCAGACGAGGTTGGCCCTCCAGCAGACTTTGTTGTCGAGTCTGTGGATTTTACATTGGTAGACCCTACAATGCCATCGGCATGAGGTCTGAGAGTTTGTCTAGGATCATGATTTTTTCGTGTTGTGTTTGGAAGAAGGTGGTATAAAATCCCAAACTAACCATATATCAAATCAAATTGCTGGGGTCTAAGGATAGCTTTTTCCTCGCTGAATACCCCAGAAGTAGAAATGTCCTTTGACATAGGAGCGTGTAAATACTTTAGGAACCATTCTAAAATAAATTTTGGGGGTATAGGAGTCTTAACCAACCGCCTTCACCTACACCATTCCTGGATATGGTCTGAGATGTGAGTGTCAGTATTTTGGCATAAAGTTGACAAAATTTCAAGGCCAGCATCATAATGAATGGGTAGTTGAAAGTGATTGAGAAAGGCTAGAACCAATTGATGGAATGACCCATATGTCCCCCTAGGTATCTCAATGTACCATTGTGATGCCACCCCAATGAGAGTGTGATGAAACAATCGTAACCTAATAGAATCATGGTTCAGAGAATTCGATGAGCACCAAAGGTGAAAAGTAGTGACATGATCACCAGGGTCTTCGCCATTCTTACCTTCAAAATTTGGAATGTCTAATGGAAGTTTAGTAGGGACAAGGGGCCATGAGGGGTCATGACTCACCGAGTCATTCATTAGTTTAGACAAATCTGGCAGATTAAGTGTGGCCAGAAAGGGAATACGAGATTGTGACACCTGACCCCATCCTCCCATGAAAGATTGTGCGTTAGGAAATGCATTCCATCCAGGATTTTGGTGAGGACTAAAACCTTGTCTAGAATTATAAGACACTCCTCTAGGATGATTCATAAAATATGGATTGGGCATCATTCCAGTGGGAGTGTTCTGATAAGGGTTATGAAAATTGCCCCCAGTTGGATTATATCCAAGATGGGGGTTGTTAAAACTACCCCCAACTGGATTAGATCTAGGTTGAGGGGTGCCCAAAGTGTAAGAATGACCTCCTCCAAGTGGGAATCCAGAGGATTGAAGTGGATTCGTCATGCCAAAAGTATTAGTCAGAATCAACACAGAGGGGATAGGAATATAGGGTGGAACTTGTCTGCCAGCTGGGTTGTTCCATCCATCCATAGAAGGATTAGACCCAGGGTTAAGAATAGGGACACTCCCTACATTAGGATTTGCTTGGGGAATATGAGAACCACCAAACGGGGAAGGAGTGTAAGGAGGTGTAGTGCCCCCAAGTCCAAGGCTAGTGTTATGGCTAGTAGCTGGGATGGTAGTTGAAAACTGTGAGGTGAAGTTAGGTATACCGTAAGAAAATAGAATAGAAGCCATGGGGATGGTATGAACATTGTAACTCAGCGAGTTGCCAAAACCTCCAAAAGGGTTCGAGGAAAGATATGAAGCATTAACTACAGGTTGAGCCATAGTACCAATGTAAGCCTCTGACACTGCAACTGTAGGGGTTGCTAGTGTCAAAGGAGTGTCATGAATTATAGTGGGATTGGGAGTTGAGGAACTCCCAGTGTTCTGAAGACTAGACTCAGTACTCATCCTTGTAGGACCACAAGTCTAAAAAGTGGATGTGTGTGTACCACTACTGATAAATCTACACCTTTTAGAAGGAAAGGACTCAAAAAACGGTGGTAACTGTAACAACCGATGGGACCTGCGAGGAATCTAGTCCAACTCCATGACAACTTATGACTTTTCCACAAATAGAAATATATCCTATGGCCAACTAGTAGTCAGAGAGCATACCAAAAAGTCAAATGACCAATATGCATGCAAACAGGCTAAAGGGGTTGAGTGGCCTCCCTCGCTAAAGAAGGTATGTCTCATCCAAGAGGGACTTGAGACTCCCCGCTAAAGTTTGGAGGTAATAGAATCAGTTATAAGGGCCCTTGTGGGATTAACAAACAATCGGTCAGATCCCCTCGGAGAGGTAATCCTCCATAAAGGTTGTGTGCTATCTGACCCTTATCTGACTCAAGGTACAAGAAGAATAACCCCTGCAAGTAACCTATGAGATACCTAATTCAAGAAACTAATAAAACACTGTATAATCGATGCACAGGTGAGCAGTCGTAAGTCTAGATCACCATATGGGCAGGGTAGCAAAGCCCAAAACCTTGAAAGTACCGCCTCCCACAAAGGTATGGGCACTAGAAAGATCCTCAAATATGAATAAATCCACAAAAATATCTCTGATGCTAGGTCAGTATCCAGGGGTTATCCCTTCAACTAACTTCGCGCGGGTTATCCCTTCAACTAACTTCGCGCGACCTCGTGATTAACTTTGGTGTGAGCGAAGCCTCCTGATATTACCAATTATACAATGGACTTCTCAACTCCATGTCTCAGACACATATGTTGATTTAATTTCCTTGGAGAAGTTTACTCACAAAATCCTATTCCAAGGCACTAAATCCTAAGCTAGTTTGTGCACCCTAAAAATAAAATCGTGACTAATAAATTTTAGTTTAAAGTGTAAATTTTATTGGTCGTGGTTACTCAAAATGGTATGGAGGTGAAACTCATGGTGTTATGACTCTGTCAAAAAACAAATATGGATATAATGCAAAGTCTATCTTTAACTTTTCAATGAATAATATGCTAATAAAAATAGTGCAGTCTTTAATTTCAAATCTACAATTTAGAAGTAAAATATGATATTTCGCTAAATGTGCTAAGCTAATGAAAAAATTCAAAGACAAAAATGCCAACCAAATGAAAAATGCCTATTTTTTTGTATTTTCAATATTCTAAAAGGAAAATGAATGGACTGACAAGCAACTTGACAGATGAATTCTACAGTGTATAAAAGAAGTAACTCAAGCAGAATACCAGGCAGCTAAGCAAACAACACGAAAACCAAGGACAAATTAAAAATAGAAAACCAAGAGAAAGACTACGCCCAAAAATTCAACTCCAAACAAGCTTCATGTCATCCCAGATAATATCAATAGGCACTATAGAGACCTAAGAAGGCTCAACAATCTTTAAATCCTACCCAGTAGTCACTCAACAAAGCAAACAAGAAAGGGGAAGTGGTATATGCAACTGTTCAGGAGAACAGAGTGTAATATGCCTCTTGCAGTGAGACATCAAGCATGTATACACAATTGTCAGGGGAAAAGGGGTGTATATTCTTTAAAAAAAGGTCAGGCAAGGGTAAAAGGATGAAAACTCAGACTCAGAGTGAACAAGATCTGTCAAGCACTGATACGACAAGAAACACAAAGGAAAAAGAGAAATGTAAGAAAAAAAAGTACTTCAACCCTTAGAAGGAAGATCTCTCCCCAGTGGAGTTTCCATTTTTGTTACAAGGGAAAAACTCTCTATGGCCAAGGGTAAACCACAATTGACAGGTATGACTATGGAAATCAACTCAATTCCAACATATGCTATATAAACTAATGTGAAATATAAGAAAGAGACCTACCTCGATCCAATGTTTGATGATGTTCCACCATTGAGCACTTTGACCCAAATCTTTATACCTGCGAGAAGTTCTCAACAAACAAGCAAAGAAAGTATATAATGATGATACGAAAGAGGTTAGCATATTAGATAGCATAATCCATTAATAAACATTACAAACATGCCCATGAATAATAATCATATATTTGCAAGGTACCAATAGGACGGGAAAGGAGTATTTCTATTAATAATTGATCAACAGAAGTATCAACATTACAGACTTCCGTGTCGGCACGGTTCAAAACCAAGAAACCATTTCCTTCCAACTGGGTCCCCACCACTTCAATCCTCCACCAAAGGTAATCTCATGAGAAAGAGGCAAAGAGGTCCTTTCAATAATAATGGAAGTGCTTGGGGGTTGAACACTGTGTTCACACTTGAGGGACAAAGGGATGCAGACTCAATATGAAGTAATTTCTCCAGAGTAACTTTTCTCTCAAAATTGAATGCTTTCTCCTTCTTTTCCATAGTTTGAAATTATGCTCTTATAGCCTCCAGAATGCAACTGAAGGGCCGAGTCGCAACGTTTCCAGTATATGGAAGGCCAAGGATCAGAAATATTTTGTCGTGACATGGAAACTTGACGTCATTTTATATTTTCTGGTACAAATCCCAATATACGTGAGTTGTAATAGAGCAACAAGCATATACACATCTTGCATAGCAATTAGGGAGCATATATGTGAAAAAATGTACATTTTTAGCTCTGGATTCATCAAAAAAGGGATGAAAAGTCTACATAGGGAAATGGAAAAAGGCCCTCTGTGAAAGATAGAAATGGTGAGGTAAATCTTTCTATAGCATGGCCTTCACTTTCTTGTGAATTTCTTGTCCAGTTTTGTGTTGAACATATTTCATTTTATTGAGTTTTGGCCATCAACCATACACATTTAAAACCAACATCCAACCTGTGACACAAATAACTGATGCGTATTGGGCTTACTCTCTCTGTAATCGGATAGTGACTTCTAGTGCTAACATTTATGGCATCGTTGTTGGGGACAGATTGAAGATTTTCCCCAGGATTGAACGACAAATATTACTGGTTCTGAAGGTGCATTAGAACTTAGTACATCAAGATTGCAGTTGTGCACCTGGTGACTCCACTTAGACGATTCCAGTGTCTCAACTCCATTGTTTCAGTGTGTCTTCTTCTAGCTACACCTAGTAGCCCTTGGAAGTACATGACGGTCAGATCTGGTCTTTGATGGTGAAAAAGGACCAGACACACTCATTATGCACATCATTCACCTGGAAACTCCATGGTTGAAGGATCGATTGGCGACTCCATTGGTTCGATATGGACAAAATCCTGGCTCAAAGGTTTTCTCCCTTTAATTTGTCAGTTGTTCCTGATTTTCCAAATTTTGTTCCTACTCCAAATGAATGGGCTGATGTTTTGCCCATATTTAAAGAGAATAAAGAGGATATCCCTGCTCAACATCTCATTCAGTTTCATGAACTCATGCACCAATGGGAGATACATCATGAGGATGTATTAATGAAGATGTTCATGTTCTCTTTAGCCGGGGATGCTCATGAGTGGTATCATTCTTTAACCCCTTTTAGCATTTCTTCACTGGGAGAATTCCATGCAGCTTTCAATGCTCATTGTCAAAAGTTTTATCCCTCTGAGTTAATTCGTCATAGTTGTTGTGAGGGATACAATGATTGTATTCAATATACCATTGCTTCCTACATAGGCCGTGAGGATGAGCATGATGACTTGGATCAGAAATCAGTTCTTTCTCTTTCCTATTCATCTACATCATAGGAAAGCTATAAGGATGAGAACTAGGAGGAAAAACATGCTCTAAGTGAGTTGGTAGAGCTCGTAAAATCACTCTCTGCTGAGATAGAAAAGTTCAAATATGAAGAAAGCGCAGAGGATTCTCCAGTCGTTGAGGCATAGGTTCTCGGCAGCTCTACTGAGGATGATGATGAAGATTTCATAGTTCTATAGGTCTTGCATTCTGCTCCTAATGTGCCTGTTGTCTCAACCTTTGATGATTATTCAGATGAGAAGCAACAAAGCCCTACATCTCCATTTGCTAACCTGAGGAGCAGCCAATTTGTGTATGAAAACTATGGATCAGATTCTGATATGGAGATGTAGGAATTCCAAAAACATACATCAGAGCCCCGTCCTCTATTCATTAGTGAAAATCATCATGAGGAAATCAACCATCCTGGGTCTATAGAAGATCAAACGAAGAAATTTCCCATGGGCCCTGTTTATGATGATTATGACTCTGACCCTTGGGAGAGCCAAGAAGAAGAAAGGGAGCAACAAATGGGGAATTTTGATTTCTGTCCCAAGCCTATTAGTGAGAAACCACCACCTGGGATCATTCAACCTACATCAACTTATAATCCACCTGTGCTTACCAGAGACATTCAACCATGTGTGAGAAACTGTGGAGAATATCAGGGTGTATGTTACAAATTTTCTAGAGTTTTCCACTCATTTTATGAGCTTGTTAGCGAGTACATGGAGCTACATATCCTTCATGCCTTGGAGACTCCTAGATTTATCTCAACTTTAGCCTTTGGATGAATGCTGAAGGATGTAATCGTTCTCCTATCATGGTTGCATCGTTTGTTATCAATAATTGACAGAGTAAAAGAAATTCCAGTTAGGAAGTTACTTGAATGGCTATGGTGGAAATTTTCTTTCACCTAGAACCATGTAAAAGTCAATTAGTTTAGGAATGTATATAAATAATCTCCTATCGAGCCCATGTGTGTTTATTTTCATTTTGTGTTTTATCGATTTGTTTTTCTAAATAGGGTGTTTTGAGCTTGAATCCATAGCCCAATGCATAAGGAGACTGGAGTTGTAGAAGGAGATCTTAGAGCCTCACAGGGAGGGCTCTATCCCCCACGGAGCCTAATGTTATCACACATTATTGTATAGGGTGTTTTATCCTTTGGATTTGGCCCTTGGGTGACAATATGTGAAGAAAAGGGGCTAAAAAACCACTAAATGCCACTTATCCTAATTTTTTATGCCCAGGCACATGGGGCTAAGGGGTGTGTAGATATAAGAAGCTGATGTTTGCGCGCTCAAATATATGGCGCAGGATCCATATT
>JASDQU010244269.1:47244-58883 GCA_032191745.1 Picea mariana
GAGTAGACCACTTACTGATTTCCCTTACTGCCTCCCTCTCTCCCGACACTTATATACCACTCAATATTTCCCCCTCTATCTGTCACATCTCCCGCTCTTGCCCCCTCTCTCACCTCCTAACATGTGTCTTCCACTTCCCCTCCATGTCACCTCTGCCTGCTCCTTCCCCCCTTCAATTCCTCGCACTTGTCATTTCCTTTTCCACTTCTCTCCATGTCATCTTTGCCATGTCGTCGTGTCCCCCTCGACGAATCACACACCACTACAACCTCCCCTTTCCCCCCACATCCTCTCCCTACGCTGCGTCACCCCGCACCTTTACACCTTAACACCCATGCATACCCAATAGCTTTCCAATCATGCTCATCACCTCATTCTCATCAGCTCCATCCACGTCCATCAGTTGGGTCCCTCTGCAAAGGTCCAAGGAAGCAGTAGACAACCAAGGAGAGGCTACCACGTATCCTAGGTGCCAAGTTTGACTTGGATCGTCTTGATCCTGATGAAAAATTTATGAACCAAGGGAGGTGGGTGGAGCATCATCTCCCCCATGAATGAAAGGTTAGAACCATCTGACCATGAAGTCATACTGTCAGCTCAGGTGCTCTGAGATTGCGTGCATAGAGACACTACATGCATAGTCTGACAGAGCAGAGATGCAGAGATAGACATGCAGTCCAGACTGTCAAGATCATGTCTGATAGATGAAGTCGTGCATAGAGGAGACTGTAGGTGTAGTCTGACTGAGAAGATGCAGTGCCATGGAAGATCGAGCATGCCTCTAAATGGAGAAATTTTTGAGTATATAGATAGAGTTCTGTGATTTTGTAAGGGTCTTTAGTTGAGCAGAGCTCCCAATATGTAATTTTGTTCTACCAGAGTTTTTCTGTGGTTATGTAATCAACTTGAGACTTTCATGTTAATATAAGTCAGCTTCCCTCTTTCCATTTTTTTTGTAAAAGTTGTTTAAAACACTTGGGCATGGATGATCGAGTTGAGGATCATTATACTTATGTAATGGAGGTTTGACTATAGAGGTATCATGGTCAGTTTTATTCATTTACCTGTGTATTTGTTTCCTTCTTACATTGAATATATCAGGCATGGAAGATCCACTTGAGCTGGTGCAGTTGGTGATGGAGGTTTGATCATACTGCAGTTGCGACTATGTCCCTTGCAGACATATTTTGGTGTCTAAATTTGAGCTCATGAATTCTCTTGAGCTTGGGTTTTCTCCTATGAGCTGCTGGAAGGCCTGATGCCCAAAGCAGTCTCCTTCACCCTTCTCTTAAGTCTTCTCTCTACTCTCGCTTTAACTCAATTTCCTGACTGAAGTTGATGTGTCCCTCACTTCCCTGTGCATTTCCCATCTAGTTATGTGTTGAACATCTTTCATGTTGTTGAGTTTTGGCCATCAACCATCCACATTTAAAACCAACATCCAACCTGTGAGACAAATAACTAATGGGTACTGGGCTTAATCTCTCTGCAATCGGAGAGTGAATTCTAGTGCTAATAGATCCAGGTGCTATAAAGATATTTATTTCTACTACAATGCTAAAGAGAATTAAGGTAAAGGCAGTCGAGCAAGAGGATTTTAAATACGTAGAAATGGCTTCGGGTGCCAAACAAAAGTTTGGAGGAAAGGTTACGGGTTGTAGCATTAAATTGGGAGATTTTGTAATGAAGGACAACCTATATGTCACGATCTTAGGATCTTATGAAAAAGTGATCAATATGGATTGTTTGGAATCACATGATGTGATAATCAATTGTAAGATGAAACGATTAACTTTAATAGATGATGTGGGACAAAGAAGAGTGATTGTAGGAAGAAACCAGAGAGTGTCCTTGAGGTTCATTTCTTCCCTATAGTTACAGAAGAGAATGTGCAAGGTATGTAAGTTATATGAAATATTAGTGCTAAACAAAAGGGGAGAGGAGGAAGGATTAAAAAACCTTTTGGTAGTACGATAATTTGCAGAAATGTTTCCAGAATAGTTACCAGGTTTTCCACTAGAAAGAGAGTTGGAGTTTACAATTGACTTGAAGCCTAGAACTGAACTGATAACAAGAACGCTATATCAAATGTCAACACTTGATTTATAAGATTTGAAACAATTGAAGGAATTGTTGGACTTTGGATTATACATCCAAGTATGTCACCTTGGAGTGCACTAGTTATTTTCGTAAGAAATAAGGATGGATCATGGATACTTTGTATTGAATACTGTCAATTGAAAAAAGTGATGATCAAGAACCAATATTCGTTGGCAAGACTAGACAATTTTTTTGATCAGATGAAAGGAGTGACAATTTTTTCAACTTGATATCAGGATATCACTAGTTACAGATTAAAGAGGAAGATATCCCTAAAACCGCATTTAAGACAAGATTCGGTCACTATGAGTATACAGTCCTACCATAAGGACAGAAAAATGCCCTGGGGGTATTCATGAGCTTGATGAATGGGGTTTTTCTTGAATACTTGGATAAGTTTGTTCAAGTATTCATTGATGATATACTGATATATTCTCATATGAAAGAGAGAAATGACGAACATTTAAGAATTGTACTATAGTGTCTACAAGAAAACAAATTGTACGAGAAACTGTCGAAATGTTCTCTTTACCAATCAAAGATTCATTACTTAGGGAATATCATATCTAGTGAAGGTATCGATGTGGATACAGTGAAATTAGAGGCTATTATAGAATGGCCTATGCCGACAAACATACAAGAAGTATGCAGATTTATTGGTTTAGCAGGATATTACTGACGGTTCGTTGAAGTTTTTTCGAAGATAGAAAATTCGATCACAGAATTGCAGAAGAAAAAACAAGAATTTTTTATGGACCTATAAATGCGTGGAAGCATTTCAAAGGCTCAAGGAGTTGTTGATAACAACGCCAATACTAAAAGTCCCTGACATGAACAAGCAATTCTTGGTATGCATAGATGCATCCAAGGAAGGTTTAGGAGGATTTTTGATGCAAGACGGTCAAGTGATCACTTACATTTCAAGGAAATTGAGAAGGAATGAGGAGAACTACACAACTCATGAATTGGAGTTATTGTCAATTGTATATTCCTTGAGAATTTGGAGACACTATCTGATTGGATGAAAATTTGAACTAAAGACATATCATTGTGGATTGCAACACATATTTATGTACAGTGACTTAAACGTGTGACAAAGGCATTGGTCAGAATTACTTAGCAAATACAATTTTGAGACTACTTACCTAAAAGGTACAGTGAATAGAGTGGCAGACGCGTTGAGTTGGAGACCATGCATATTCTCGGTAATACCTCTCCAGACGAATGTTTGAGAAAATATTCTAACTATACAGGTTAATGATGACTGGTACAAAAGGGTTAAGGAAAATATTGGACAAGACACCATGATGGTACCAAAGTTTGAAGGTTATACATTAGAGAATAACATATTGATGAGGCATAATAATAGGATTTACATATCGCCTAACGATGAATTGAGAAAATTAATATTAAGCGAAGCTCATAGAACTGTGTACATGGCTCATCCAGGAGTCATGAATATGAGGGTAGACCTTAAGCCCTTATTCTTCTGGAAATGAATGAAATTAGACATAGTTAGTTACATGGTAAGATGTCTATAATGTCAGTGAGTGAAAGCTGAACATAGACATCTGGTAGGATTACTAAAACCACATGTTATTCCGGAATTGAAATGGGAGGTCATTTCGATGGACTTTATAATTGGATTTCCACTTACAACAAGGAGACACCACTCGGTTTTCATGGTATTTGACACTCTTATAAAGAGTGCACACTTTATTTCTGTGTGTACGATGTATCAGGCACCAAAAATAGCTATATTTTTTTTCAGCAATATTGGGAGATTACATGGCATACCAAAATTTATCATATTTGATAGAGGATCAGTGTTTACAGGATGATTTTGGACCAGTTTCCAAGAGGATTTGGGGACACAACTGAACCTTAGTACAACATATCACCCTCAGACAGTTGGGCAGATATAAAGAACAAACCAATTTTTGGAAGACATGTTTCGTATGTATGTAATGGACCAACAGAAATGTTGGGAAGAGTTATTACCACTAGTAGAGTTTGTGTACAACAACAACTATCAAGGTACCATAAATATGGCACTATTTGAGTTTCTTTACGAGTGACCGTTCCATATGTTGTTGAGATGGGATTGACTTGAGGATAGGGTCTTGGTGGGACCATAAGTGATCCAAGAAATGGAAGAACAAATTCAAATGATAAGACACAGGATTAAATAATCACAAGATCGACATAATAGTTATGCTGATGCACATCGCGTTGACCGCAATTATGAAGTTGGAGATAGAGTTTTCTTGTGGGTGAAACCACACAAGAATTCGATAAAGTATGGAAATGGCACTAAACTCTCTCCTAGGTTTTTGGGACCTTTCGAAGTTGTGGAAAAGAAAGGACCCATAGCCCAGCTACTAGCCTTGCCTAATTATTTGAGGTGTATGCGCGATATTTTTCATGTATATGTTTTGAGAAATTATGTTAGTGATCCTACACATATGATTGGCATGAGTTCCTTGCAGGTGTTGGACGAGGGTTCTTTCACAGTGGAGCCAATCCACATTCTGAACCAACACATTTGACAACTACAATGTCGAATAGTCTATCAAGTCAAGGTCTAGTGGGACAATTGTAGTCCACACTCAGCAACATGGGAGGACTCATATGATATGCGTCAACAATTTCCTTACTTATTTGATAGATTATACATATATATCTTGTCAGATACTTTTATTACTGCATTTTATATATTGTACAACTTTGGGACGAAGTTTAAAACAAGAGGGGGTGTATGTAACATCTCGCTCTTGCGAGCACATGTTATCGAATTATTCTTTGAGGACACTTGTGTGCAAGTGATCTGGTTATAGTACATGGTTATTTGTTTCTCTTATGAATTTTTATGATAGTGTTTATGCTTGTGATTTAATGTTATTTGATATATATGTATTGAAGTATGCTATTGACGATTTTTCCCTGATTGTGCAAGACACTTGACAGATTGTGGATGTTGATGGAATTAGTGAACCTCCTTGGAATCCGAATTGAGTCAGGGAGTGGATTGTATTGGTTTGAGTATTTTATTTATGCATATGTGACATACGATTGAGTATAGTATGATTTTGTATATGGATCAATGACATTGTTTTGTTAATGAATGCAGGCTAACAAATGCTTGTTAATATGACTCACATAAGGAGTAAAGGGGTCATGCACATAAACCGGATATTGAGGGAGAGGTGTGGAAGCATCCATGTCATAGCCTACTAGCAATCCTGACATGGATTAAATTGTAGGTAAATGATTACCTAGTTCGAGAGGTCCATGATGTCTTGAGAGAAGACTGAGACAATCGCTCATGAATATTTATAAGGGGCACACAATAAGGCAGAGTCCTTATTCCTTAGAATCCCTTAGTCTCTCACAAGGTCTCCCGAATGGGGTGTTGACTCTAAGGGTTGGACAACTACCAAAACTAGTCAAAGGTGAGTGGCATCCTTGGAGAACAAAGATTCATCTTGAAGGGCACGTCGCGTAAATAAAACTTGAGTCAATGAATCTAGGTGGCCTAGAAAACCTTGAAAGAATAATTATAAACCTTGAAATTATTTAGGCCTTGTCATATATGAATAATTAATGAGTAATTTATTAATTATAAATCCCAAATGAAAGTCTAAGCCTATTCAATAAAAAAGTAAGCCTAAGTCTAAGTTCTTGTAAGGAAAATAAATTAAAGTATTCACTAAATTAAAAAGGAATGAGGTAAATCAATTTAAGAATTAAGTAAAACAAAATAAACCTAAATATTTTATTTAATACACATGTGTGCAAGAAAATACCAAATTGGAATTTAAGATAAGGAATAAAGATGAGAGAATATGCATGCGCATAGAATGGTATCTAGAGTCTAGCTACGACTAGTCTAACTAGAAGAAGACTCTTATTTTAACTCAACTCAAATTTAGTAATGCGTCAGTCATTAAATAAGAATCTGGGGAATAAAGATACAACTTGGAGCGATTTAAGGATCACATTTAGGAAAGGTGAGGGAAATTGACTTTTAATTAAAATAAAATAAGTAATTACTTGTGCAACTTGGGGGAGAGGGTGAAATTTTCTAATTTATTAAATTAAAAATAAAATTAAATGTGCATGTGGCAGGTGTCAGTAAGGAAATTCCTATAAAGAAAATGGTCTAGATGGGAATGGGATCACACTGGTTTTTGGTAAAGTTATGCTACCAAATTATTTTGACTGGTTTTACTTGTGAGAGTTGGGATACCCAACTTGAGAGAGAGTGGTGGATTTACCTTGCGAGGAAAGCTGGGAGCTAGAGTATTATGGGTTGTGTGCATGGACCCTTTGCATCTCAGGGGGATAAGGGGGAATAATAGTACCCCTGGCATTGGCTTGGAGGTACCGGTGAAATCTCTACAGTTAGCAAGCAGGAGGGCGAAAGGAGCGCCATCGCGGAAGAACTTTGAATTCTTTGTCACTGGTTACGGTATATTATTTGAAATTTGTAATTACATTGGGATTTTTAATTGTATAATTGATTTTTTACATTTGTGTAACTATGTTGAAAATTTTAGGATTGAATAGACAAGCTCCTTGATGTTTTTATAAATTCTAGAAGTGGATTCCTAAAAATTTCATTGTCAACATTTTTCTCAACTAAATAAATCGAGATTATGTGTTAAGTTGTGTTCCTTCTCCAAATCCATAATCAATTTCTACATACTCGCATTTACGCATAGAATGCACACATATAATTTGATCACTTCCTTTTTAGTTTCGAATATGAACTTGAATGTATATATATATATAAGAAACATTTTAATCGTTGTCAATCAAATTTCGATCTAGTCTTGATTTAAATTCCATGTGGTTTTTTAATTAAATTAAAATTTAAACCCTGAATTTATTTCTTTGGTTAGTCGTTGCTAGTCTAAAATCCTTGATTAAATGATTCTTTAAAGATATTCAAATAGTATAGGAGAATTTGAATCTGAATGAATGTTTTACCATTTTGAAAGGGAATGTTTCATTAATAATAAAATCTGTTTCAGTGTTCCGATGAAAATTGTTATTTATCCCCTCAAAAGAGTGATTTTATTAGACAAAAATGGTGAATGATAGGGTTTTTTGAATTCTGTACCAAGTAGGTATTCTATTGAAAAATCGATATCGTCTGGAGAAAACATAGCCTAATGGATATGCTCATAAGAAACCCTTGTGATTGTTGTGTGACGTTGAATGTGGAAAATATGCTATCATATTGCATCCATGTCAATTGGAACTTTTGGCTCTCTTTCTTTATTTTCGTAGTCCTTTTGGAATGGTTGAACTCTACCTTGATATCCGTGATTATCGGGCGTAAGCCTTTTTTTCCTCCACCATGAGATTCCTGGAAGTGTAGACACACTATCTCAACACCTTCCATGGCATTAAACTAAATTGTATGGATGCACTAAGGTTGGCAGGATACCCTTGTCCCTTGAACAATATCTTCAATTCGAGATTGAATGCATTTTCCTTGGGGATTCTCCCTTGTCACCCTGGGGTATAGGCACTACCTTAGATTTGGAAGTAATGACTATGTTTCTTTATTACTGTCAAGGTTTCATCCTCGGTTGTTGAAATCTTATTTTCTCTACCTTGGTGCCCTATCCCAGTCTTCATAATTTTGGATGTTGATCTAGCTTATTGACTGATGAATCTACTTGCATGCCGCCACATCCGAGGATGGACACTTGTAGAACCTCACTTTCTAGATCTCTAAGTGTATCTCGTAGGAAGAACTCCTCTCTTTCGATGTTGAGGTCAAATCCTAGAAGTCATTTAATATCTCCTTATGGTTGTTGTTAGCTCTTAAGAAACCCAAATGAAGTGTTTACGTAAACTTATGGTCTGAATTAAATGAGAATTGGAATCCTCGTAAAGATCTTACCAGCACCATAAATCTTACTACTAATCGATATTTCAAATCTTCCCTAAATAAATAGTATGAATTAAGTTTCGACACTCGTGGTGATGTAAGTAGCATTGAGTCTGATTTCACTGCTAAAATATTGTGGTTTTTCTTTGGCCCTTTTAGTGGTTTATAAGCTAGATTTGGGTTCTTAAATTATTATTTAAATGGGATTTGGGTCTTCCCTTGATCCTTAAACCATTGACATGCAAGTGGACATATAAGGTCCTTATTATATTACTTTCATGTGTCATGATCTTCTTAGGTATTTAATTGGATATCCAAGACAATATATGAATTATCTTCTCTACTTTTATTTAGGGGTAAAATTTATTATAGTTCCTCGGCCTTAGAATCATAAGGTACCATTGGAATCCTTCCATGTGGTTGTTAAGAATGACCCTCTTAGTTCTTCAAGGAGGTTTATGCAAGAAATTGACTTCTTAATAATAGCTCTGATGAATGATTTTTATTTGTTTTATAAAATGGATACATAATGTAAACGTGGTGTTAAATTTAAAAGGTATTGCTTAAGAAGAATGATCTTCTTATGAGTTCCCATGATGATTATGAAATTTTATCTCTTCCTTACATACTCCTATAATATATTCCTTAAAATGAGATGTATAGTTAATCTACATGAGATTAAGATTGTATTTACGCTCTTCATTTATTAATATTTATGAAATATCCTTTTACTCATTTACACTCATTGTTGCTTGAAAAATGATAAGTATAGTAGAATATCCTGTTGCGCCTTAAATAATTGATGATTAGGTGAGATTGATGATATAGTTTGGATTGTGGTTTATGTTGGGCTATGGGATTTAAATACCTACTTGTTCCTCAGAAAAGTCGCCAGTCCTCATACCTTAATTGGTCAAAATTAATCCGATGAATCTTGGACTTGAGTGTTTCTTATGTGTCTTGGAGGTCCTAACCATGCACGATAGGTTGGGTGAGTATTTTCCTTTAATATTCAGTGATATGGTTGATCAATTACTATTATCTTTATTCATTTGATCGTGATGTGTTGATTTTCATCGTTATTAATTATGACAATGCATTAATTATTTGTTGTTATTTTTTATGATGATGAGTTGATCATGATTCATTATTAACTATGTGGATGCGTTGATTATGTGTCGTTATTTATTATGATAATGTGTTGATTATATGTTGTTATTTATTAGGATGATGTGTTGATTATGAGTTGGTATTAATCATGTTAATGTGTTGATTATGTGTCGCTATTAATTATGTTAATGCGTGATTATGTGTCATTATTAATTAGGATGATGTGTCAATGGTGTTGTTATTCATTATGTGGCCGCGTTTTAATTTCCTAATGTAAAAATAAAAAGTAGTTACCTATTGTACATCACTAAATGTAGACGTAACGATAGGGGATCGTTACAGTCAGCACAGTTTGAATGGTTACCCCTGTGTGCTCCTATTTAGTTGTATGACCCTTTGTCTATCCCGAGCTTACGTCACTCGATGAAGAAAGAAATTAAAGTACCTGCCAAAATCATTCAACCTCCATAAATATCTACAAAATAAAAACAAGTCATATTTGTAGTGCATTATTTACTCTATAATGCATTTTTATGAGAGTGTCAGAAGATGTCTGAATGAGCTCCTCTTGGTTTCGAGAATGATTTACTAAAGCCATGCATCTAATATTGGATCAAACAACCTCCCTTGATTTGAAGTAGCAGCAATTAAGTCAACGTTGACTTTGTTTTTGCTTTGTTGGTTCAAGGGAGGTTTGTTCCAAGATTAAACCACTCCAATAAATTATTCCTACTAAACAGGGCCAACCATGTGAATGTGGAATCTCTTATGCCCCCCCCCCCTCTCACATCCTTGTCAATTATCCAATACCCAATCTATTTTCTACTAGAAAATATGCATTAAAAATTATTCAAAACTAATAGAATGTGATTGTAAAGCTATGCAAGAAAGCTAAGCTAAAATAACTACAATTTTTTTTTTATTTCAATTTGTTTTGAACATAAGAACTAACCATCTATATTTCATATTTTTCCAACATGAGTACAAAAAAGTATTTCACAGAAAGCATATTTTATAAATAGTTATTAAAATATTGTACATGTCATCATTTAGTTTTAGCTGGTCTCTTCTTCTTAGGTCTAAAATTCCTAAGCATTTCATCAATATCGATGTCTTTGTTCTCTAGCTGCTCTTGAAAATATGATTGTTCTTGCTTCCTCTCATGCAGAGCACGCCTATTTGTGGGGTACTAACAGGGTAATGGAGTCTGTTGTGACAAGATATCACCTACAAAAGAAAAAAAATATAAAATTTAGATGGCCAGTTTTTAAATATCATTGAACTAGTTAAGTAATATTATAAAAAACACCTACAATGTCATTATTTACCTAGTGCACTGGTAGACACCATTGGAATGGTTGGCCCCGCATGCTCCTCTTCAACTATATGAACCTCAAGTACAACATTATCTTTCATTGAAACCACAAAATTTATAAGGACAATCATAAATGTATAAGTACAAAAATTAAAAGTACAAAATGCATAACTATGAAATTATTAAGTATATGATTAAAATACATCTATATTACCATCATGTGCCTTAGTCATAGTACAATCATGGGATTTCACCCCAGTGGATGGGACTGCATGGGAGAACCATCTTTTGGCTACAAACTACTATCAACACACTGCTCTCCAATACTACTAGTGGGTTGGTTGACAGTGTTGCTCCCCTTATTAAAACAAAGTTGTAACACATTAAATTTATTGATGATATCAAACATGACTTCATTATATTAATAATGAAAGGTTAATGTGGATTGAATTTTATTTACCTTATCCTGCAAAGTGGTTCTTGGTAACTACCCCCAGATTTTTCGATGTTCAACTACAACTTTATAGTCGTACTTGTAACCAAGTTGGACGTCTTCCTCCATGGTTTCAGTACTGAACTCATCACCCTACATTGCATAAGAGTATGTATTTTTAATTTTATTTGTTTCAATTACCTAAAAGTTTGAAGGAGATACAAATAAGATATTTGGGTACTTACAATTTGTGACTACAACTTCAAGTAGCTTCCCTGGCCTAGCCTATTCTGGACACATTTGGAAATCATTTCTTTTGTTTCCTTTGTAGTGTCAGTCAACCTATCATCAAAATTTTCAATTATGTTAATATATAACACACTTTTATTTAGATCTAAAAAAAATTAAAGGTATTGAATTGAAATTATAATTTACCTTCTGGGACCAGAGGGTGTTTTTCCTTCATTTGTCAATTTCTTCTCTTTTGTGTCCTCAATGAGGTCCTTTCATTCCCTCTTTGGAAACATCAGAAGATGTTTGTACCTATCCTTTTATTTCAAGAGATTCCTATAGGTTTCCTGCATATATTTTAAATATTGTCT
This sequence comes from Picea mariana, assembly GCA_032191745.1. Classification (NCBI taxonomy): domain Eukaryota; kingdom Viridiplantae; phylum Streptophyta; class Pinopsida; order Pinales; family Pinaceae; genus Picea; species Picea mariana. The sequence goes on from JASDQU010244269.1 coordinate 58,710, forward strand.
AGTTGCGGCGATGGCCAAGGTTTTATTAAATGTGTCTACACCAAAAAGGATTTCAAGATATCCATCAATTCTTTTTTGAGGTTGGAATTATGGGAATTCCACCTCTCCCGTATGGTGGGCCCAAAAATCAGCAATTCCTTATTCTCCAAGGCCCTATAAAAATCATTGTTCCCT
>JASDQU010244269.1:59208-69841 GCA_032191745.1 Picea mariana
CCACTACTACCGACACCATGCATGTCAGGGTTAACAGGATCCAAAAGTCTCTATATAAGAAAGAAAAACTTTTTTCTTGTAGATAATGTAAAAGTTAAAAATAAATATTTCATAATTGATCTTATGACATTAAAATAAAACCACTTGAAATTCGGGACTTCGCAAAGTCCAATATTATGTAAACTATCGAAGGGTTTAACCCTCATGCACCTTCCTCCGGATCCAACGGTTGTTGGTCCATGCACTCAGATCCGATGGCCCAGATTTGTTCTCCTCTGTGCGTTCCTCCTATGTGTTTGGACATGATATTGAATGCTCAAGATCTCTTCCTCTGTAGCTGATCTAATGTCTATTGTCGCTTCTCCTGAGCTTGCAATTTCTCCAAGACTTGGAAGATTTCCAATGTTTCAAAGTCCTAGATCTTTGATTCCTCTTTTATGATCCTAGCTACTTGGGTCTCATCTGTGTTTTGGACACACTATCACTCCTAAGCTTGGGCAATGTAATTTATCATCGACGCTTCGCACACTTTCTCTCTACATGCAAATTCGTGCTACCTCTAATGATCTTGTATGTGGCTTGGACCTCGAAGTGTCTCGGCCTTATGCTTCTTTCTACAGAAACATTGTGTGCAAAGGCATTATTCCTCTTGATCTTACGAAATTGAAACAGTTCGCTTCCCTACACACTCCTTGTGCTTGACCGACCTTCAACTGGTTGTCTTCAACACTTCGTTTGAGTGGTGTCCTAGTGCACCCCTTACACAGGTCTTCTTCTAGAGTGTTCAACAACTCTGTCTCCTTGAGCTTCAACTTCTCGGACCTCAAAGGTCTTTGTCCCTTCTATCCCTTGAAGAGATGTGAGTGCCCTCTTGGCGACTTCCACTCAACATATCCTTGCTGAGCTTGCAGAGTATTCAGTAACTATGTGAGTGTCTTTTCCTAGACACTTCCCTTATCTCTGAACTCGAAATAGATTTATTCTTGTGCAATCTTTGCACTCGCTCAATTCCCTTCTGGCAGAGCTTCATAGAATCCTCAGTGATTCTTTCTCGATGTGCCTTCCTTTGCACAGTCTACATCTTTAGAGTGTTTAGTAACTCTAGGGATTCTTCCTAAGTCTATGACTTCTCGGGTGCACTCTCCTGGCACATTCTTGCTTGAATTCCACATAAGCCAGATGTGTACTCTTTTCACTAGCTCACAGATTCTTCAGCACTCGGTCATGCAACCCCTTGCATTTAAGCCACAAAGAACCTAGACCGAAATCAAAAAACTATCAGACATGTAGAGAAGTCTATATATCACTTGGAAATGAAATCTAACATAAATCTACAACATTCACACATAAGAGAAACATACACAGTTGATATTCATGAAATATATGCAACAACAGAATCATAGGCAGGAAAAATTGCTTCTCTTTATATTAATCTGAATATCTAGAATTTACAATGTGTACAAGCTTTTGGACTGCAACTAAGTCTTAGCTCTCTCTTCCTCTCAGTGTATCATAATCTCATATCATCTCAAAAATCTAGATACAAAAGATATTTTTACAAAAGAGGGGATCCTCAAGCCTTTTCCCTCCAAGCTACCTACTCTCATTAATCTACATTGAATTACATTCAATGTTTTTCTAGTCTGAATTAGATCTAGATCTTCAACCTGTCAACCATTAAAGGCAACTCTATCTACAACCTATACAAAGGAAACGATTTGGCTCTTCCAACCTTACAAACATTTAATTACAATTTAAAATTTAAAATGAGAGGGTTGGCGCCTCTCCCTTTCTTGAATGCATGTTGAATGTGATGTCTACTTGGCACGCTGTTGGGTTGGAGCAATGCTCTTGCATCAGGAACCAAATCCCTTGTTTATTTAGGGAACCAACCCTAGGAAGCACCAACTCCCTTGTTTCTTTAGGGAACCAACCCTAGGAAGAAACAACTCCCTTATCTTACTTAATAAAGGATATGAATCCTTACGTGCTCCTCCCTTGAACCTCACTTCATAAGAATCATCAGTTCTTCTTCTTGGACTCTGAGTATGTTTTGATCTTCTGATCTAGATTACAGATACACCTTTTATTCACCGTTATTCCTTGCTTATATAGCCACCCAACCGGTGTGAGATATGAATCATTATGTCCCTTGGTTTGGACCATCACACCTCTTTATTTAGATTAACAAAAATAATGCTTTTTTTTCTTCATTATTATTCAAACATTATCGTGAATAATTTTCAAATTAGTTAGAGTTTTTTTCATAACTCGATCACTGATATGGATCGATTTCATTTTTAACTCAATTCCACGTCTCTGCAAATATTGCATAAATAGAATTATGTAGAGTCACTTCCTTCAAACCATTTACATGTCACAATCTGTGCAAAACCATGGGATTATTATTTAAGCAATGTTCTTAGTGCCTCATGGATTATGTGTTCATAACCCATGATCGCGGGGTGGAACCTAGTCCTGTAGTACTTTGACCTTCGGGCATTTTATCTCTCATCCAATCTTCTAGAGTTTCAACTCTATGAAGTGGTTACCTATCACAAGGGTTGATCTGACAGTTATCATGAATCCTAGAACCAAATCAACAATCTAGCTTCAATTCTTACTTATCCTTCCACTGCTTAATCCAAAGACTATGAATTAATAAAAGGTTGAGATGGAAAACCACTATTTACTTCGGGACTTTGGGACTTCATGGCCTCGAAGGTCTGGGTAATTTCTTTACCAATTTCCACCAGATTTGGTCTATGCCGAAGTGGTCAACATGGGAGTGCTTACGTCATCTTTCCACTACTTTTTGATCTAACTGTCATGTGAGAATCAAAAGGATCTTAGATCAATGGTTATCATTGACTTCAGCCTTCGGTTCTTCGGGTAGTTGTTGATTTCCCCTTAAGGACAAACTCCCAAAGTGGCGTAACTTGCTAACGTCACTGCTAACTTGGCACTAGCCGAGTGGCTTCCATGTGTCACTTGTATTCGTAACTTACATACCCTAAAGTGCCAACTGGACCTTAACACTTGTCACCATGTGATTTTTCCATGTGTCCTTGCTGACGTGGTATTTACTGACATGGATTTCCTAATGTGTCAAATGTCCTCCTCCTAGATCTAATGCTCATAGGTTCATATGAATCCTTGATCCAACGACTGTGATCAGTTCATTTCATCCTTCGGGACTTTGGGTTATTCACTTTTCCCACTTCTCAATTCTCCCGAAGTGAGATTCCCTGAATAAACCTCAAGTAACTTGACTTCATCTAACAATCCTTCTTTGATCTTAGAAGCTTCACACAATCCAATGGTTGTTGGGAATTCAGCTATTTTGGAATCTCATGCATCCTTGATCCAACGACTGTGATCAGTTCTAGATCAATGGTATAGATTCATTTCATCCTTTGGGACATTGGTTTATTCATTCCCAATTATCAATTCTCTCAAAGTGATATTCCTCAAATAAACCTTGAGTATCTTGAATTCATATGACGATCCTTATTTGACACGAAAATCCTAACACGATCCAACAGTTGTCGGGATTTTGGCTTATTACGAGATCTTGTGAATCCTTGATCCAATGACTATGATTAGTTTCTAGATCAATGGTCTATATTCATTTCAGCCTTCAATACTTTGGGTTATTCACCCCCACTTCTCAATTCTCCTAAAATGAGATTCACCAATTAAACCACGAGTAACTTCGAGATCCAACGGTCCTAGTTTGTCCAAAATTTTTACATAAGTGGATAGTATTCTTCCTCGATTATTTTGTAGTTTTTACTGTGGGGATTTCAATCCTGGTCGCATTTCTATAATGTACTTTCCCTTTTGATATTTTTGGTTTTGTACTTGGATTCTAACTGATCGAGATCATTGATCTATTGGGAATTCGATCATGATAGTGTTTATGCATTTCGTTGATCTCGTGGAATCTAATACGATGCATATCCTAAGATTTAGGTAGATTCCTCTACATGTTGTTTATAACAACTCATCATCACATCATAATGACATCAGTTGTTGACATCAATGACAATATTTCCAACAATCGCCCCCTTTGCCATTGATGGAAACCATTTTCTTTTTGAAATTCCTTCCCTTATCAATTTCCTCCCCCTTTGAAAACAATGGCAGAGGCAATCTTTCTTCTGTTCCCCTAACCATGTACCCCTTCTGATATGATTTTATTGTTTTTAATGAGGTTTTTGAATTACTCCTAATTTTTGTCAAAGATTTTCAAAAGTACTTATGGGCAAAGGTTTTGTGAAAATGTTTGCAATATGTTCTTTGGTGTGTACATACACTATTTTAACTATTTTTTGGGTAACCTGGTGTTAGGTGGAAATATTGTCATTTAATTCCGTTGTAGTATTTGCCCAACTATTTAATTTGTCAATCTAAGGTTTGTAGGCTTACGAAACACACACACTATATATGCAGGACTGAATTAGAAGTAATCTAATCTAAATTGCTGAAATGAAATTAATCTATAAAATCAATACAACATGTGAAGAGTTGAATGACAAAAGATATATGTGAGCTCACACAATAAATCAATCTCAAAGTATATTACAAGAATCAAATGACAAAGAATGGAAGAATAACAATGAAAGAATCAAAGCGAAGAATCCCCCTCTCCTAATTACAAGACTAAATTATGAATTGCATGATTAATTATGAATAACATCCTCCAATTATGAATAACATGATGATCCTCATGAAGAGAGAACACTCTCTTATATACATGAGTGTCATAATTACAGATCCACTATTCTCTCAACCACTCTCAACTACTTTCCCATTATGACAAGATATGATCCCTTCAAATCCTCCATACATCTCTCACTTATCTTAGATAAGACATGCCAACCAAATCTTCCATGATCTTCTCCTTGAGATCTCTTTCAAATCTTCAAAGTTTGAAGATGTAATTCGAATTTGAGGATAGGTGGTGAATTTTGACTTTGTTGAAATATTCACATATGCCTACAGACATCATCAAACTCATCCAACCTTGATATATAATGAAAATATATTATTTTTCTAATATTTAATCACAAATTCACTTATAATACTTAAATGAATAAAGTGGAAAATAATAAGATGAAACCCAAATGTATTTATGGAAATGGTATGATAAAAGGTTAATGGGATGATAAAATGTAAGGAATAGTGAAGGAAAAGGTGGATGAAAATATGCCATTTCTGAGGCCCAACATACCCCCCAACTCAACTTGTTGCATGTCCTCATGCAACCATGCATGGATCTTCTTAATAAATTTTGGCATTTAAACTATGGCTTTGATTGATGATGTCTTTTTAATAAGGAATATTTCCAGGATTTGAAATACAGGAGTAGCAGCATGTAAAATACATGTGTAACAACATGTAATACATATGTAACAGCATGTGAAATATGTGTAATGACGTGTGAAATTTTCTTATGGTTGGTTTTTGTGTGACAACCATGCATACAAAGAATGTTCATTCTTTTGTTAACAACGTTCATTTCACTTATTGATTTTCTTGCTGCAATAATTTAGCCATATACTCATTGGAAATAATAAGCTATCAATGTGCATAAGAGAGCATCACTGAGTACAAGAAAGCCTTTTCTTTATCTTTATGAATCATGCCAATATGTATATCAATCGAAATGCAACAAAGTGTTGTTGGAAAAGAAATTTTAGTGAATCATAAATGGAATGATGAGATGGTAAAATGGAATAACGACAATGAATATGTGGTGAAATAGTCCCCCCCCCACCCAACTGAAGTGGTTGCATATCCTCATGCAACTTAGGGTAGGTTATGGAAGGAAAGAGAGCATGGCAAGGAAATTTTCCAAAATATTCAAGTCGACATATAAGGAATTGTGTGATTAAAGATTAGAAAAGAACATAACTCCACTTACCCAAAAAATAGAAGTAGTTGTTGCGGCTGCTGAATTAAGAAAATGTGACCGGTGTTGTAGATGAAACTGTTGTAACTGCTAGAGCAAAGAATATCTGACTCTGACTGATGGAAGGAGGAAGGTGTCACTACTGCAAGACCAAGAAAATGGAACTGCTAATGTTGCTACTGTTGTAACTGGATCATGGGAAGTGAAGGAATATGAACTGCTATTGTTGGATCATGAGAAATGTGGAAGGCAAAGAATATGGAACTGTGGTACTCTCATAGATCTGAAATCAAATTGTTGCAACTACTGAAGGGATCATGAAAAAGTGTATAGTCTTCACCTGCTACAAATTGACGATACAATTCTAGTCATGCGAATAAATGTGTCGATGTTGAGCATGAAGAGAAATCATTGGATTATCGGCCATTGATGAATGTCATTAACCAATGTGAGACAAACTCACCAGTGATGTCAATGAGTGTCAAGGTACTCGATTACATATTACAAAGTATGAATAGATGGGTTGATGTTGAGCCACTAACAAGATCTAACGATCAAGGGACATTGATGTATTCACATGATTGCTAGTGAGAGAGCTTGTCATTAAGGCATGCAAGCCTCAAGGTAATCAAAAGGAACTCTAGTCTATATCCCAGATAAGGTGCTGAGGTCGATGGGGAAAGACTTGTTGAAAGGTGGGCCTTAAGAAATCTCACATCAGTCAATGTGAGTTTGTAAAAATATTGGTAGGACTATAGATGTAAAGATCTCAGTAGTAACAGGGTTTATGGTAAGAAAATCAAGAAAAGGGAGTTTGTTTTATTCAGAAGGAAAACTGGAAAGGAAATAATAAATGAAAACTGAAAAAGATAAAGGAAATGATGTATGCAACTAAGAAAGGAATAGGCATGTGTGAAGTCATGAAAGTTAAGGCAATGGAATATGGCTTCAACACAAGGATGACCAATCGGCTTTGAAGGAGAAATGGGACAGTGTTACAGCATGAAATTTGAAAAAATGTTTCTGTGTATCAACAAAATGTTTCTATGTAACAACAAACATCAATATGCGCAAAAAGTTTACGTGTATCAACAAAATGTTGCTATGTATCAGCAAAATGTTTCTGTGTAATAGAAAAATGTTTCTGTGTAACAACAAAATGTTGTTCTATATCAACAAACATCATGATGTTTATGATGAGTAATAACTCCTTCAAGCTGTCAATGAGGCATGTTTTCTAAAAATATCACTTTGTCATAAAATTTGATTGTCCTTGAACCTGAAAAAGATTTATCACTAATCCTGCATGAAAACTTGTGAGAGCGTTAAAAAAACATAAAATGAAGGAACTAGTATGAATGCTAGCAACTAAACAAATAGAAATGTGTCTTTCTTACATGTTTCCTTTGTGTGCTAGTTCCTTGTTCAATTGATTTTTGTAGTGAATCATGAAAACAAATTATCCTAAATGTAAAAAAAACATTGTTTTCAGGAATTATTGAGATGTTTGTGGAATTTTATGTTTTATTGTTGTTTTGAGTTTTTGTAGGTGTATTTATTTCTACAAAAATAAACTAGAATATGAAGAAAAGTAAACTAGAAGGTTTTTGTTTTGTTTTTGTTTTTAAGTTTTATTTATTTATTGTGTTATTTTGTTTTCCTTTTTTTTTTTGTTCTTTTATTATTATTCTTTTTTTGTATTTTTTTTTTTGAAGTTTTGTTTGTTTCCTAAATAAAAGAACACTATATATGATTTTATAAACTAGGCGCAAGTATAATAATCCATTTATATACAAATTATCATGAACAAAAGCAAGATGTTGCCCTTCATAGACTAGAAACAATACAAGATCCAACCTGCAATAAATTTGTTTTTAGTTGTCTTTAATTGTTGATCTCTCAACAGAAAGAAAAACTTGACTGACTAAGATCCAAAATACATACAATTATCTTGCACTTCTGCAAAACCAATTGCAGTAAAAATTATTTGAGGAATTTTCTTATGAGAAACAACCACCTTTCTAAACAACAGACTGTCCTTTCATTTGTACAGGTGAAGGTTTGCTTCTATTCATGGTAGGCTGAATTTCCATCCTGTTCTTGATCTCAACATCCATCGTCATGAAAGCCTGCTCCACATTAGTTTCATTCTTTGCACTTGTCTCCAAAAATGGAATGCCAATCTCATCCACAAATGCCTTGGATGTATCATAATCAACTACAGTCAAAATCAAATTTATTTCTAACAAGAAACTTGTTGACATTCTCACTTGAATGTTGTATTTTCCTGCCAACGAAGCTACCCCTACAATCAATGGTGTTTCCATTTCTACGAAAAACAAATCACCAAAGCATAGGGAGATGGTACTCGCTCCCTTTCGATCATGAATAGCGATCAATATCATTCAACCAGTGCTTCACATTATTTAAACTCTCTTGATTAGTAACATCATAAACCACAATGATACCATGGGCACCATGATAATAGTTTCTTGTAATTGTTATAAGGTGGAGATGAGCAGGTACTAGAAATGAAAGAGATAGAGGTGGGGGTAGAATGGGGTCAAGACTGCCTAAAATGATGGAGGGAGACCAGCAGCGCAATAGGGTGAGCTGCCAGAAGCTCGGATAGATTTCCATGAATATAAAATTGATGAAATCTAGGCTCTTTAGTTAAGGGCACCCTGAGCTTGGCCAAGCAGGCCTTCATGCATTGGTCGCTACGATACAAATGGGGGTAGCATTGGAGGCAGTCATCCTGGACTTGGGCAAGGTCTCAGGCCAATGGATAACTGATGGAAACCCTCCTCCGCCATATGCCATGCCATAAGAGTGAATCACATTCTGATCGATGGCAAGGGATGGCTTGTTTCATTTACAAGTCTATCCAACCAAACGAATCATACCCAAGATGAGAGCGTGAACATTTTCCACCACTCTCCATTGCAACCCAAAAAAACACACTTACCCTAGCAAGATCAAATGAAAATTCTTGCACCTTACTGAGTCCTGGACCAATCCTGATGGTGAGCTGCAAATCTTACTATACAAGAGTCGACTATAGAACAAGAGCTGAGATGACAGTTCTCAAACAATTTTCTTATCAAATAAATTTTTGGCGGAAGAATCGGCCCACCGTTTGGATGAATTAGTTAGGAAACAATTGAATAGTTCTAGAATGATTACATGCCAATTACTGGAGGTGATATTCAAGGAATCTACTCAGGAAGAAATTCTGGAGCAAGTTGTTGTAGAATAATATCATCGAGATTTGTTTTGATGTTAATCAATTTTTAAGTAAAGGCAGTGAGAAATAATGATGTCATTAAGATTTTGGCCCATATTTCTCCATCAACAACATAGTCCAATTATCAATATGAAGCCCAAATCGAATGCTAAAATCATGGAGAGAATCACAAAAACCATACAAAATATTTTTAGTCAAGATCATTGCCATCTTTATCGGATCCAAGTGTTTCTCGTTATTAAAAATAATCAATGAAGCAGATTGATCCGATTCTTCAAGCATGGATAACTATAAAAAAAATTATTCTAAATGATGAATACACCCATACCTAACCACCTCCTTCTAATGGTTCGAAAATGAATAAGAAAATGAGAATAATCATCTCAGAGAAACAAGCTTTTAGAAGTACTCCTATTGTCGACTGGTAATTTTGAATATGCCTGTTGGTGCAAAATGATGGATAGCAGTATTCATTTGATCAGTTTTATTTTCTTATTTGTTGCAGATTATATTCCAGATCAAGGTGAAATAATGGTGGCTCAAACCATAAATAAACTAGATTGAGAAGACATGGTTCAATCGATCACAAAATGACACACAAAGGTTCAGCCAAAGTTTTTGTATGGAGCAATACTCATAGAGGTCATTGTCTTAGCTTAAAAAAAGTCATTGTTTCAGCATGTAGTTTTAGCGGTTGTTTCAGCATGCAACCACTGTTTTAGCATGAAGAATGCAGTATTTTTTTATTCACCTAATGTGTACTGTTTTTATTTTGCAGGTTGAGAATGGATGCACAACAAAGATTTTTATTATTCTTTTTTTTTTTTTTAAATGAAAACAAGAAATTTTAAGAAGAATTTAAATGAAAATTTTGAGCAAATGGAGACAAGTTTATTGAAAGTTGTATGTGAAAAATGGATTAAGCAAAAAAAAATTATTGTCAACAATTAAAATTATTCCTAAAAATGGTTAGACCCACCCTATTTTCTGACCCTGGCGATCTCTCGAAGCACGGAGGAGAGCATACTTATTCTAAGAAAACAAAACTGGAAATAAAATCCTACCTGTTCTATGCTAATTGAAACTTAAAGATTAGTTACATGTAGTCAAACTTCCAATGGAGCCAAGAATGAAACAGTAACAACAATATGTTCAGTGATGACTTTTCAAATGAATAATGGAAATATTCGAAAGTGAATGATTCTAGTTGTTGTAACGTAAAACTAACTAAATAAAAATGAAATTTATCTAATTGAGTGCTTACGTGGAACCATTGCTCGATAATGATTTCATAGGCATGTTTTTCCTCGCTCAAATCTTGCTGTAACTCCTCTTCATCTTCCTCAATCTCTTGCTCAAATGATTTTTCATCATCAAATATGTATGGTTCTTCAGATGTTGAATCCTCGTTTGTTGCTAGAGGAGTGTTTGAATCTTTAATTGTTGTCAATATCTCCTCTTCCAGAGAA
>JASDQU010244269.1:69851-82658 GCA_032191745.1 Picea mariana
AAAAAAAAAAAAAAAATGAAAATCATACTTGTTGAAACACATATTCTCCACAGTTGCAGAAAACACACTTGCTACAGTTGAAATTCACACTTGCGAAAAATGAAATTGGCGTAGATTGAAATTCACACTCTAGAGATGGCAGGGAGAACATGAGGAGTCTCCACTCAAGTAGTTTCTATGACCCTTTACCAACATACACAAATTACACTTGCATGAAAATTCAAACTAAACCTCAATCCATTGTGCTTCCCCGACAACAACGCCAAAATGTTAGGCGGAAATATTGTCATTTAATTCCGTTGTAGTATTTTCCCAAATATTTAATTTTTCAATCTAAGGTTTGTAGGATTACAAAGAAAACACACTATATATGTGGGACTGAAATAGAAGTAATCTAATCTAAATTGTTGAAATGAAATTAATCTAGAAAATCAATACAACATGTGAAGAGTTGAATGACAAAAGACATATGTGAGCTCACACAATAAATCAATCTCAAATTATATTACAAGAATCAAATGACAAAGCATGGAAGAATAACAATTAAAGAATAAAAGCGAAGAATCCCCCTCTCCTAATTACAAGACTAAATTATGAATTACATGATGAATTATGAATAACATCCTCCAATTATGAATAACATGATGACCCTCATGAAGAGAGAACACTCTCTTATATACATGAGTGTGATAATTACAGATCCACTATTCTTTCAACCACTCTCAACTACTTTCCCATTATGATAATATATGATCCCTTCAAATCCTCCATACATCTCTCACATATCTTAGATAAGATATGCCAACCAAATCTTCCATGATATTCTCCTTGAGATCTCTTTCAAATCTTCAAAGTTGAGAATAGGTGGTGAATTTTGACTTTGATGAAATCTTCACATATGCTTGCACACATCATCAAACTCATCCAACCTTGAGATATAATGAAAATATGTTATTTTTCTAATATTCAATCACAAATTCACTTATAATACTAAAATTAATAAAGTGGAAAATAATACGATGAAACCCAAATGTATTTATGGAAATGTTATGATAAAAGTTTATGGGACAATGAAATGTAAGGAATATTGAAGGAAAAGGTGGAAGAAAATACGACAATTCTAAGTCCCAACACCTGGTCTCTTAGGAAATGATATTTAATTGGGATGTGTTTGGTTTTAGAATGCGTGACTAGATTTTTAGAGATACTTATGGCACTAGTGTTATCACAATTAATAGTAATGGGATTGTTATATCTTATTTGTAGGTCTTCTAAAGTTTGCTTCATGCAAAGAGATTATGTGCAACAAGAAACAACAACACTATATTCTTCCTCTTCTATAGAGAGTGATGTGGATGTTTGTTTTTTGCTTAACCATGCTACCATACTTTTTCCTAAGAAAAATTCTCCTCCACTGGTGCTTTTCCTATTATCTATGCTACCGACACAATCTGCATCAGTATATGCAGTTAAATTGAATTATTTATCTTTTGGATACCATATTCCAAGTTCTAGAGTGCCTTGAAGGTATCCAAATATTCATTTTTCTACTTTTAAGTGATTTTCTTTAGGTTCATATTGAAATCTCTCCACGATTCCTACAACCTACATGATGTCAGGTCTTCTTGTTGTTGAATAGAGAAAACTTTCAACCATTGATTTATACATTGTTTGGTCCACTTTTGGTGAGTCATATTCTAGACTTAGTTTACATCTAGTGACCATGGGAGTACTCATAGGTTTATTGTATTCCATTTGAAATATCTTCAAAATTTCCTTGATATTTTTGGTTTGTGAAATGAATCTTCCATTTTCTATTTTATTTATTTGTAAACCTAAGAAAAATGACAGTTCTCCCAGCATACACATTTCAAACTCTTCATTCATTTTGGCTCCATATTTTCTTCTTAGTGTAGTGAGATTACTCCCAAATATGATTTCATATGCATATACCACCAAAATAATCATATTTTGATCCTCAATTTTATGTATAAGTTGTTGTCAGTAGTCCCTCTCTTATATCCTTGTTTTCATAGGTATTGATCAAGCCTAGAGAACCATGCTTTAGGGGCTTGTTTAAGACCATACATGGCCTTTTTCAGCTTGCACACATAGTCCTGATTTTTTGTTAACATAATCCTTTTGGTTGCTCAATATATACTTCTTCTTCTAGTGTTCCATTAAGGAATGTTGACTTGGCATCCATCTGATAGATTTTAAAATTTTTCAAACATGTAAATGCCAGGAACATTGTGATGTCCTCGAGTCTTGCTACTGGAGAAAAAGTCTCTTCAAAATCAGTACCTTCTACGTTGGAATATCCTTTTCAAACTAATATGACATTTTTCTTTATAATATCCCCATTTTCATTTATTTTGTTCTTGAATATCCCCTTGGTTCCTATCACATTATTGTCCTTAGGTCTTGGAACTAGTTCCCAAGTCCAATTCTTTTGTTTGGTCTAGTTCTTCATTCATTTATTTTATCCAATATTTACTTTTGATAGCTTCATTAACTAACTTAGGTTCTATTAGGGATAAAATTTCTTGTTCCAAGTCAAAAGTGATTTTCCTTCTTATTTCCACTCCTGCACTTTTATCTCCAATAATCTAGCTTTCAGGATGATTATTTTGAACTCTTTTTGATGGAGCTCTTGGCAAGGACGTTTCTTCATTGTATTCTTCATCAATATGTGGTTCATTTTCCTATGTTTCATTATTATCATCTTCTTGTTGAGATTTTTTATCAATGCCTTGGGATATGCTCTTTTTTAGATCATATATCTTTACATTCGCACTTTACACTATCTTTAGTATTACAATATTATAACATATGTATGTTTTCTTATTGTATGAATATCCTGAGAATATTCCTTCATCAGAGCTTGGATCAAACTTTTCTACGTTATCTTCATCATTCTTTATGTAACATTTACTTCCAAAAGTTTTAAAGTGTTTTACAGATGTTGGACTTACAAACCGTAGTTCATAAGGGGTTTTTTCATGGTTGGGTCTCAATCGAGCTCTATTAAGTATGTGGATGGATTTGTAGATTGCATCTCTCCAGAATTTTTTTGGAAGCTTGGCTTAATTTGGTATGGTTCTTGCATCTTCTTGAATTGTTTTGTTTTTCCTTTCTACCATGCCATTCTGTTGAGGAGTCCTAGGAGATGAAAACTGTCTTTTGATACCATGATTTTTACAGAATTGAATGAACTCTTTAGAGGTGAATTCTCCTCCATTATTTGATCTTAGACATTTAATTTTTATATCTATTTAATTTTCTACACAGGATTTGTATGTTTTAAATTTCTCAAAGGCTTATGATTTTTCTTTTAGAAACATTACCTAGGACAATCCTGTGTAATCATGAACAATCAACATAAAATATTGTTCACCATAAGAACTTTTGGTTCTGGTTGGTCCACATAGATCTGTGGGAATAATATCTAATGGTTTTGTTGTGGAATGCTCTTTTGTTTTGAACCTAACTCTTGTTTTCTTTCCTATTTGACAATGTTTACAAATAGAATATGAAGGATTAATCACTTTTGGCAGGTCCCTAATTGTCTTTTTCTCGTTATATTTGATCAAGTTATCAAAGATTAAATGTCCCAAACTTCTATGCCATAACCAAATTTCATCTACTTGGATTAAAAAACATTTTTCTTATTCATCTATATTAAGGATGTACACATTGCTAGATGTTCTTGGTGCAACTGCCACTAGCTTTCCAGTGTCCTTTTTTCTGATCTCACATTTCTAAGAATCAAAAGTAAGTATGTGACCCTGATCACATGTCTGAATTACACTTAGGAGATTTGGTTTGATATTTTCTATCAGAAGTACATCTTATGCTTTGGTTTTATTATTTCCTAAATCAACAGTGCATTTTCCCAGTATTTTGGCTGACATGTTATCTCCAAAACTTACTTTTCCTTTTTCTTTCTTATTTAACTTGAGAAATTTACTTTGATATCCAGTCATGTGTTTGTAACATCCATTGTCTATAAACCACTAACATCCTAGATTTATTGCATATAAGGCTACATTACACTCTGTTTTCTTTTTCTTCCATTCTTTTTTATTATGAGAAATATTTGTCTTTTTATCATATTTTGGCAATCTACATTCACTAGTTTTATGCCCATAGTTGTTGCATTTTTAGCATTCACTATTGAAGTCTTGCAAAGAAAAAAATGATTTATAGTTTCTCTTCTATGTATTATACTTGTTGTTCTTATATCTTTGGACATTTATACGATTGCATTGTCCATAAGCTTTGCAATGTACTGCCTTATGTCCAAAATTATTGCAAGAGTAACAATACACAATAAATAGATATTTAGGGGGATTCCTTCTGATTTTTGTATTTTTCTTGTCATATTTTACTCTAGTAGGGAGTATTGATTTATGCTTATGTGTAATAGTTTTCAATGGTATCATATTTTCCTTATTATCTTCTTTTCTTAACAAGTTTTTTAGAGCATCTGCGTAACTGATTGGTTTCTTGACAGATACTTTTGATGTATAAGTTGAGTCTTGAGTGTATCCCAAACTAGTATTGTTGTTTGGTGACCTTTGACTACTGATATTTTCATCCAAGATCTTTGAACTATTTCCAAATTGTGATCCCTTTTTTTCTTTCTCAATTTTACTTTTTAGCAGCTTAATCTCAGCTTCTAGTTTCTCACATACTTGTTTTTTATCACTAAGTTGTTGTAAAATGACTTCTTCAATTTTATTAGCTTCCAGGAGCTAGGACTTCAAATCAATGATGGTCTTTTCTGACTCTTTGATGGTTTTGGAAACTTCCCTCTCTCTTGATTTAGTATCTTCTTTAATATCTAGAAGCTCTTCCCTTAGTACCATGCTTTATTTTTTAGTTTTTCTTAGTTCTTCAATTACATTGAGGATTTATTATTTGAAGTTATATTCTTCTTCATCTTCTGGATGTTTATCATGTTGAGTTTTTATTCCCATAAATAGAAGCTCTAGTTCTTCTTCCTCATTTTCTTTTGATGGACTATTGTCTTCTTGGGTAAATAACGTTTTCTTTTTCTTGTATAACTTCTTTTTATTATTAGTGTTTATTTTCTTCAGATTTTTTAAGGTACTTTCATCATCACTTTCATCCTTCTTGGGATGGGGACATTAATTGGAAAAGTTTCCAATTTTTCCACAGTTGAAACATATTAGAGGAATATTTCCTTTGTATTTCCCTGTCCCTTTCTTGAGTTTCTCTATGAAGTTGGAAGTTTCCTCATCAAATATATCTGATAACTCATCATTAGTCTTTGATCTTGCCTCATATTTGTTTTAGATTCCTTAAAGGTTGTTTCTCTTTTTGATGATTTATCATTCCCTGTTCTCATTTCATACGTTGTAAAAATTCCATGAAGTTGATCAACTGTGAGTGTGTCAAGATCAGGCCTATCTTCAATTGTATAAATCTTTGCATAATATCTCATAGGTAATGACCTTAGTATATTTTGCACAATATTTTTATTTGTAAGTTCTTCTCCTGCTTATTTGATTGAATTAACCACTTCATCTACCCTATGCATGTATTCAACAGTGTTATCTTCTTCTTTCATTTTCAAATTTTCAAACTGAGTTCTATAGGTCTATAGTTTTGATTCCCTGAATTTACTGTCTCCTTCATATACAAACTCCAATTTGTCCCAGATTTCTTTGGTCGACTTACATTGCATAACCTTCACACATATAGAATTTGTTAACCCTCCTAAAATTGCATTAACTACTCTTGAGTTGTCATTGCATATTTTCTTTCCTGCAACATCTTTGTGGGGAGTATTTGGTGTAGTGTAACCATATACAACAAATTTCCAGATATCAAAACAAAGAGCCAACATGAAGTTTTTCATTCTTATTTTCCATAGAGCATAGACACCTCCATTGAAAAATGGTGCTTTGTTGTTAAAAATTCCTTCTTGTTGATCCATCTTCAGGATCTACCTCCCAGTTGTTAGACTTTGTTGAAGGCATTGGTTCTGATACCAATTGTTGGAATACTAAGAGGGGGGGTGAATCAGTATTACCCTGTTTCAACAATTTGCAGTTACTTTTATACTTTGTTAATTACCACAAAAAATCAAAAGTAGACTTATTTGTAAAATCAATTATATAAATATAATTAATAGGAATTACAAGGATTTTATGAATAGTGAAGGACACCTATCCTTTTTGGAGCACCAACTCTAGGAGACACAAATCCCCTTCTTCAGGGAACCAACCCTAGGAAGAACTGACTCCCTTTTTTATTTAGGTCACCAACCCTAGGAAGCACCAACTCCCTTGTTTCTTTAGGGAAGCAACCCTAGGAAGCATGAAATCCCTTGTTTCTTTAGGGAACTAACCCTAAAAAGAACCAACTCCCTTATATTTACTTAGTAAAGGATATGAATCCTTTTGTGCTCCTCCCTTCCACCCTCACTTCATAAGAATGACTAGTTCTTCTTCTTGGACTCTGCTTGTGTTTTGATCTTCTGATATGGACTACAGAGACACCTATTCTTCACCATTCTTACTTTCTTATATAGACACCCAACTGGTGTGAGCTATGAATTATTGTGTCCCTTTGTTTGGACCATCATACCTCTTTATTTAGATTAACAAAAATAATTATTTTTTTTATTCAATATTATTCAAACATTATCTGAATGCTTTAAAATTAATTGGAGTGATTTTCATAACTCGATCACTGATATGGATCGATTTCATTTTTAACTTGATTCCATGTCTCTGCAAATATTGCAGAAATCTAATTCTATAGAGGCACTTCCTTCAAACAATTTACATGTGACCATATTCACAAAACCACGGGATTATTATTTAAGTGATGTTCCCAGTGCCTCATGGATTATATGTTTGTAACCCATGACCATGGGTTGGAACCTAGTTCTCTGCCACTTTGGCCTTCATTCATTTTCTCTCTCATCCAATCTTTTGGAGTTTCAACTCTCCGAAGTGGTTAACTCTCACAAGGGTTGACACAATGGTTAGCATGAATCCTAGAACCAAATCAACAGTATAGCTTCAATCATTACTTATTCTTCCACTGCTTAATCCAATGACTATGACTTAATCAAAGGTTGATATGGACGACCACTATTTACTTTGGGACTTCAAGGGTTCGAAGGTATAGGTAATTGTTGCTCCAATTTCCACCAGAGTTGGTCAATGCCAAAGTGGTCAACATGGGAGTGCTTACATAATATTTCCACTGCATTTTGATCTAACATTCATGTGAAAATCCATAGGATATTAGATCAACGATTATCATTGATTTTGGCTTTCATCGCTTTAGGTAGTTGTTGATTTCCCCCGAAGGACAAACTCCCATAGTGATTTAACTTGTTGACGTCACTATTGACTTGGCATGGGCCAAGTGGTTGCCACGTGTCACCTAGATTTGTGACTTATGTACCCTAAAGTTCCAACTAGACCTTGACACTTCACCATATGATTATGCCACGTGTCCTTGCTGACGTGGTATTTACTGAAGTGGATTTCCTAATGAGTCACATGTCCTCCTCCTAGATCTAATGGTCATAGCTTCATCTAAATCCTTGATCCAACGACTGTGATCAGTTCATTTCAGCCTTTGGGAATTTGGTTTATTCACTTTTCCCATTTCTCAATTCTCCCAGAGTGAGATTCCTCGAATAAACATCGAGTAACTTGACTTGATCTAACGATCCTTTTTTGACGCGAGAATCTTAACACAATCCAATGGTCATTGAGAATTCATGTATTTCAGGATCTTGTGAATCCTTGATCCAACAACTGTGATCATTTCTAGATCAATGGTCTAGATTCATTTCGGCCTGCAGAACTTTGGGTTATTCATTCCCAATTCTCAATTCTCCCCAAGTGAGATTCCCTAAATAAACCTCAAGTATCTTAAATTCATCTGATGATCCTTCTTTGATGTAAAAATCCTAACACGATCCAACGATTGTCAAGATTTTCACTTATTTCGAAGTCTCGTGAATCCTTGATCCAAAAACTATGACCAGTTTCTATATCAATGGTTTATATTCATTTCATCCTTTGGGAATTTGGGTTACTCTCCCAAAATGAGATTCCATGATTAAAGCTCAACTAGCTTCCATATTTGACGATCTTATTTTGTATCGAAATCTTACATCAGTGAACAATATTCTTCCTCAATTATTTTATAGTTTTTACTGTGGGGATTTAAATCCCGGCCACGTTTCTGCAATGCACTTTCCCTTCTGAGATTTTTGGTTTTGTACTTCGACTCTAACTAATCGAGATCATTGATCTATTGGCAATTCGATCATGATAGTATTTCTCCATTGCGTTGATCTCGTGAAATCTAATACTCTTTCTCTCCTGATATTTAGGTATATTCCTCTACATGTTGTTCAGAACAAATCATCATCACATCATAATGAAATCAATTTTTGACATCAATGAAAATATGTTCAAAAACCCCATTAATTGGTCACTTTGCAGGTTCGATGAGAATCAACACTTATTCTAGTAATCAACACTAGTCATGTGCCTATACTTAATTGGTCTTCTCTTTGGTCACCTTTTCCTTCTCATTTCTCACATGGCCATGCCCTATTTGACCCATTTTCATGACCTAACCTTGATAAATATTTATGGACTATATCACAAGTTTTTCAAAACACATTAATACTCGATAGACAAGTACTCAAAAAATTGCACAAGCTTCATCAGTTGTTTGATCTTATCTTTGATTTTTTCTCTCATTTAAGCTATTGACCATATTCCACTTATTGGCCACCTAGTTATAGACCATTAACTTATGTGGGTATAATATGGGTAATATTTGAGTCTTGAAACCCTCCCATACCATCAAGGCATGCATCTAGGGAAACCATGTCAAATTTCAATGACTACAGGAAAAGTTTGAGAAAATTTCAATGTTGGCCCTAGTAACTAGTCAGTTTATGGGGTCGACAAGAATCAACACTTATTCTAATAATCAACATTGTTCATGTTCCTATATCTAATTGGTCTTCTCTTTGGCCACCTTTTCCTTTTTCAGTTCTCACACAACCATGTCTTCTTTGACCCCTTTTCATGACCTAACCTCGATAAATATTTATGGACTATATCAATAGTTTGTCAAAACACACTAATACTCAATAGAAAAGTACTCAAAAAATTGTACAAGCTTCCTTATTTATTTGATCTTATCTTTGATTTTTTCTCTCATCTAATTTATTGACCATATTCCACTTTTTGGCCACCCAATTACAGACCATTCGATTATGTGGGTATAATATGGGTAATATTTGAGTCTTAAAACCCTCCCATACCATCAAGGAATGCATCTAGTGCAATCATGTCAAATTTCAATGACTACAGGAAACGTTTGAGAAAATTTCAACATTGGCCCCATTAACTGGTCACTTTACGGGGTCGACGAGAATCAACACTTATTCTAGTAATCAACATTGTTCATGTGCCTATATCTAATTGGTGGATGGTCTTGTATTTTGTCACCTTTTGCTTTTCATTTCTCACACGAACATGTCTTCTTTGACCCCTTTTCATGACCTAACCTCGATAAATATTTATGGAATATATCACAATTTTTTCAAAACACACTAATACTTGATAGACAAGTACTCAAAAAATTGCACAAGCTTCCTCAGTTATTTGATCTTGTCTTTGATTTTTTTTCTCATCTAAGCTATTGAACATATTCCACTTATTGGCCAACCAGTTATAAACCATTCTCTTATGTGGGTATAATATGAGTAATCTTTGTGTCGTGAAACCCTCCCATACTTTCAAGGCATGCATTTAGTGCAACCATGTAAAATTTCAATGACTACAGGAAAAGTTTAAGTAACTTTATACGTTGGCCACATTAATTGGTCACTCTGTGGGGTCAATGAGAATCAACATTGGTCATGTTCCTATGTCTAATTGGTTTTCTCTTTGGTCACTTTTTCCTTCTTAGTTCTCACACGGTCATGTCTTCTTTGACCCCTTTTCATGACCTAACCTCGATAAATATTTATGGAATATATCACAAGTTTGTCAAAACACATTAATACTAAATAGACAAGTACTCGAATAATTGCACAAGATTCGTCAGTTATTTGATCTTATCTTTGATTTTTGCTCTCAACTAAGATATTCACCATATTCCACTTATTGGACACCCAGTTACAGACCATTCCCTTATGTCGGTATAATATGGGTAATATTTGAGTCTTGAAACCATCCCATACCATCAAGGCATGCATCTAGTGAAACCATGTCAAAATTCAATGACTACAGGAAAATTTTGAGAAACTTTCAATGTTGGCCACATTAATTGGTCACTTTGTGGGGTCGACGAGAGTCAACACTTATTATTGTAATCAACACTGGTCATGTGCCTATATCTAATTGGTCATATCTTTGGTCACCTTTTCCTTTTTAGTTCTCACATGACCATGTCCTCTTTGACCCCTTTTCATGACCTAACCTCGATAAATATTTATGGACTATATCACATTTTTTTCAAAACACACTAATATTTGATAGACAAGTACTCGAAAAATTGCACAAGCTTCCTCATTTATTTGATCTTATCTTTGATTTTTTCTCTCATCTAAGTTATTGACCATATTCCACTTATTATCCACCTAGTTACATACCATTCACTTATGTGGGTATAATATGGGTAATATTTGAGCCTTGAAACCCTCCCATACCATCAAGGAATGCATCTAGTGCAATTATATCCAATTTCAATGATTATAGGAAAAGTCTGAGAATTTCAACGTTGGCCCCATTAACATTAGCACTTTGTGGGGTCGATGAGAATCAACACTTATTCTCATAATCAACACTAGTCATGTGCCTATATCGAATTGGTCTTCTCTTTGGTCACCTTTTCCTTTTCAGTTCTCACATGGACATTTTTTCTTTCACCAATTTTCATGACCTAACCTCAATAAATATTTATGGACTATATCATAAGTTTATCAAAACACACTAATACTAGATACACAAGTACTTGAAAAAATGCAAACTATTCCTCAGTTATTTGATCTTATCTTTGATTTTTTCTTTCATCTAAGTTATTGACCATATTCCACTTATTAGCCGCCCAATTACATACCATTCACTTATGTGGGTATAATGTGAGTAATCATTGAGTCTTGAAACCCTCCCATACCCTCAAGGCATGCATCTAGTGCAACCATGTTAAATTTCAATGACTACATGAAAAGTTTGAGAAAATTTCAATGTTGGCCCCATTAACTCATCACTTTGCGGGGTCGACGAGAATCAACACTTATTCTAGTAATCAACATTGTTCATGTGCTTATATCTAATTGGTCTTATCATTGGTCATCTTTTCCTTCTCAATTCTCACACAGCCATGTCTTCCTTGACCCCTTTTCATGACCTAAACTTGATAAATATTTATGGACTATATCACAAGTTTGTCAAAACATATTAATACTCAATAGAAATTACTCAAAAAATTGCACAAGCTTCGTGATTTGTTTGATCTTATCGTTGATTTTTTTCTCTTATCCAAGCTATTGACCATATTCCACTTATTGGCCACCTAGTTACATACCATTCTCTTATGTGGGTATAATATGGGTAATATTTGAGTCTTGAAACCCTCCCATACTCCCAAGGCATGCATCTAGTGCAACCATGTAAAACTTCAATGACTACATGAAAAATTTGAGAAAATTTCAACATTGGCCCCATTAACTGGTCACTTTGTGGGGTTGACGAGAATCAACACTTATTCTTGTAATCAACATTGGTCATGTTCCTATATATAATTGGTCTTCTCTTTGGTCACCTTTTCCTTTTCAGTTCTCACATGACCATGTCTTCTTTGACCCCTTGTCATAACCTAACCTTGATAAATATTTATGGACTATTTCAAAAGTTTGTCAAAACACACTAATACTCGATAGATAAGTACTCAAAATATTGCACAAGATTCCTGAGTTATTTGATATTATCTTTGATTTTTTCTCTCATCTAAGCTATTGACCATATTCCACTTATTAGCTACCCAATTACAGACCATTCTCTTATGTGGGTATAATATGAGTAATATTTCATTCTTGAAACCCTCCCATACCGTCAAGGAATGCATCTAGTGCAACCATGTCAAATTTTGTAACATCCTTCTCTGGTGCATTCAGCGAACTTATTCTTTGAGGACACTTACTCGCAAGTGATTTGGATTATTATGCTATTAAAACTTTTGATTTTTATTATGAGGCATTATGGGATGATGACATGTTGTTTTACCACCTTGACATAGACAGGTTCTATTGACTCAGTTTTACTGAGTGTGCAGGATTTTGGACCTCGAGGATGCAGAGGCATCGATGGAACCCCTTGGACTCCAGATCAAGTCAGGGAGTGTACCATTGGGGTTTGATTGTTTTACTATGATACTAGTGCATCTGATTAGATGATATGATATGGATATGTTTTGACATGATTTCTTGATGATGCAGGCTGATGATAGCTTATCGACCAGACTCACATGTGGAGTAAATGGGTCACACACAACTACCAGAGATGTTGAGGGAGAGGTGTGGACAACAGCCCTGCCACAGCCTACTAGCACTCCCGCCATGACTTGAACTATAGGTTAACGTTTACCTAATTCAAGAGGACCCACAATGCCATGAGGGCACACTATGATAGTCGCTCAGGATGATTCTAAGGGGTGTGCAATAAGGCGGGGGCCTTATTCCTTAGAGGCCCTTAGTCTCCCACAAGTTCACCTAGTGGAGTATTG
>JASDQU010244270.1:8437-36597 GCA_032191745.1 Picea mariana
CAATTAAGTAAAACACGAAGGCTCATCTTACTTTAAAAATCTAAAAGAATAATCAGGATCTAAAGCAATGAGGAATCAAGATCATTGTAAATCCAAAAAGAAGAAAGACCGTTGATGTGAAGAAGTGGCCCCAAGTTTTGCCCAAAACTTGGGGAGGGGGAGGGAGGGGGGGGTTTGTTGAAGGCTCAACAAGTAGGTAACTACTTTAGTTTTTAATTGTTGTTTGTGGAAGTTTTTTAATTAATTGAATATTTTTAAGCACCGATTGAAAATGTTGCAAATCAAAATTGCATTTCCTTTATTTTATTCAACAAAATAAATAATTGAACCTTCTTAATTTCTGAAAATTCTGGAGCCAAAAGTCCTACATGAAATTAGGACCATGTGAGATATTACATCAATGTTGCATGAGTTTCCAGAACTCATGAGTTGGGAGCCGAGATACAAATACCCATGACTATAATTTTTGCCCAAATTTATAGGAAACATCAAGTTGAAAGCAACAATAATATATATTAGAAAAATATTTAAACAAAAATTAAATAATAATAATATAACATATAAATTATAAATCTATAATACAAAACTTTAAATTATATTATGTATGTAATTTATATTTTAATAATATAAGCTCTACTAATATATAATATAATTTATTGAGCACAACGGTCATATTTCTGAATATGTTCATCAACCCTTCAAGAACAATGGTTTCTTTAGTGAGAACAATGTATAATGACATAATACTATATATATTTTTCATTATCAATCCTTATTTTGTTTCTCATTCGGAGGAAGAAAGTCTTGAAAGATGTAATTGGCAAAATTCATGTGAAGTTTTGAATATTAATAAAAATTTGTAATATGCAATTTTATCTTTATGAATAAAATTATGAAATTTTTTCCATGAAAAAAATATAATGTAATTTATATAAATTATTAAAAATATTAAAATTAATTAAAATTAATTATTTAATTATAAATTAATATAGACAAACAAAGGTTCTATATACAATATTAATGTTAATATTATATACAGAGAGAGAAAAAAAACATGGTCAACATAGGGATTCGAGTCACCAAAGAACTCTTGTGTATACTCTCTTCCTTGTGATCAAAGTTTATCTTTGCAATGAAAGCTAGGGCTTTGATTAAGAACCTGACAACTTGTGTACTTGTAGATGATTTTTAAGGAGGAGATGTTCAAATGATTTTATTAAATTAACCACGGGGAGTTAATGTATGAGATAAAGGCAACTCTAATGGGTTAAAGGACAGTGAATTGATTTTTGGTAAGGGATTCGTAATGTTTCTCATAGAGCTCAACAAACAACTCCAAAACAGGGGAGAAAAAGTCACTTGGCTACTTTACAATGGTGAAACAGAAAATGCCAGTCATTAAGTGAATAAGTTTTAGAGTGACCTCCTTATTCCTCTATTTATTATCCTTGTCGTGCCATCCAGAGAGAAAATCAAACATCGTTGACTCACTGTGCTTCACATCATAGCAATAGGTCCAAATATTTGATTTTGTTTTAAATATTTTTGCACCAAAAGTGCTTAGAAGCTCCTAGGCATAGGGTACATCATGGGAACAAGGATTGGAACAACTATTAGACAATGGAAGTAGTCCCAAAAAGCTTTGTTTGCTGCTAGTACCACTCGGTATGATTTTGGAGTGTTTTCTACTTACTCCCAAGTAACACTTAGTATGATATTGGAGTGTTTTGTACCTGATCCAAAGCTCCCAGGAGCGGGGAAGCGATGGGTATGACCTCTGCAAATCTTGGGAGCGATACCTGTGCAATATAGGATTACACCGATTTGGTGGACAAAGTCTCATCCATGGGTTGCACTAGACCGAGAGGCATGAAAAGAATGAATACAAAAATTAAATGAAGCTAATGTTTCTCTTTATCTTAATGTCGAATACAAGTGAATTTATAGAAATTGTTCGATGTCTCTTTAGAAACATTAAAACAACATAGCATGGCCCCTTTCGTGAAAAATCATTAATGTGACTAGATATTTCACAAGTGGAAGTTGTTGTTTGCTTGTCCATTAGCCCTCTTGATATTAGTGTCTTCTATCCATTTGCAAATATTTGATTGTAAGAAAAATTACCTTTCATGCATCACATAGAAATATATTTTTGGAGAGTTCCTAACATTGCATGCATGTCTCAATTTCTTTGAAAACAAGCTAGTTAGATGTTCAAAACAAAGGATGTACTAAGAAAATATTGAAAATCTTTTTTTCTAGGGAAAACATTACAGTATCCCCTGCCCACATCCGCTTCTCCCAAATATCTGAATGGAGGGCAGCTCAACTGCTAGGCACAATAACAGTTGGTAACCCCAATGGACTATACCAAATTTAAACATGTGACCTATGACCTGACCAACATGCCTTGGGATGGTTCAACCTATTGAACTACACTTTGATGAATGGGTCAACAGATTGAACTGTAATCTGTTTTTTTGGAGCTTACATATTGAAAAGTTTTTCCTAGATATAAATTAGATAATATCCAACATCATCCAATACAATCAATTTTTGCAATTACAGTTGGCAGGATTATTGGTGAAGCCTTTTTTGCCTTATTAATTATTAGTAGTAGTATGATTCAACCAATTGAACTACTTCTTGGAATCAACATAATGAAAAGCTTGCACTGAAGTAGAGATAACAGTTGGAAGAATTGTTGGTGAAAGCATTTTTTGCCTTGATAAATTATTATTAGTGCATGTACAAAAGGAGCTACAGACTCGTAAAAACTTCACATTGAAAGA
The DNA here is from genome assembly GCA_032191745.1 of Picea mariana. NCBI lineage: Eukaryota > Viridiplantae > Streptophyta > Pinopsida > Pinales > Pinaceae > Picea > Picea mariana. The sequence continues at coordinate 11,230 of JASDQU010244270.1, forward strand.
TAATAACGTTCTATCTCTATGGCCTCGAAACTCCAATGATTAAGATTCATGGAGTTTTAACAAACAAACTCAAAATTTTGTTCGAATTGACGCACAGAGGAGCCGAGATATATGAGTGTTTCAGATCTGACAAATACTCTAATTTCAATAAATTATCTTTCTTTTTTGGTAGACATCTATTTTCCTTCCTTGTCAGCAGGTAAGTTCCATGCCTACACAAGACATTTTCATATTTTCAATGGTTCATGTTGGTGATGAATCTATCCAGTAAAGTTTTGCATGGATTCAATATGCTTCTCAAGCGTTTAAATTGAACTCAGCAGAGAATCACCATCATTACAATTAAGGGAATATGGAAATAACAATACCTTAATTTGAATGCAACGCTGAAATAACAGGAATAGAACATCTTGTCTGGAGTGTATACTTGAAATAGATACAAGCCATGGTAGTTCCAATAAAGTCCAACGAAAAATAACAAATGCACGGTCTCATCGTCTTGATTTTTCCTCTTATAGCACTGACATGCAGGGACGAGTCTTATAGACTTAATATCTTCAGTAATCACAGACATCTTAATAAAAATGAATAGTTCATGAAATGAGTAGGTAAATAGAAAAAAATAATTAAACGTTGGTTTAAACATGCATATATAATGAATGGTGTAGGTGATACACTTCTATGATACATGCGTCTTTTCAGGCTGGCTGACAGAACATAAAAAATCTGAACCGTCAAGAGTACTTAGATATGTAATAATACAAATTAATTTCCACAGTTCTGTGAACATAAAGAAAATTCATGAGTCATCTAAGGCGAATAGCAAATTGAGTGGACAGGATAGCTTGTCTTAGCCTAACATTAATGTGTAGAGAATGAATAAAACAGAAAGCCTAAAGTTCAATTTTACCAGTTACATCATGTTTATAGTTCTTCAAATAATGGAATTATATCCCTAACTTATGCCAGTTCCCTTCTATTCACAGGTCTTTAAGGCCTTTTGAAGCTTCCCTTCATTGGAGTATCGGCACAAAAGTAGTCATCCCAAGTAAGAAGTTCTGCAGTCATGGATCATAGTTGACGTCAACATTAATCATGGAAAGGTTTCACAAGACACTTGAACACTTTAGCATCCACTTATTAAGTGCCAGTAGTCGTTATCAAAGAAGTTCCACATCAGGTCTGTCAAGCATATACAGTTAGTATTGGTTTAGTTACCAGCCACGAGAAAAGCCCAAACAACTCCTCCCAAATGAAGGCCAGAAAGCTACCGCCAAGTTGTAGCTTGCTTGTATCCAACCGGATATGCTTCCCAGCCCCCTTCAGACTCTTTCCTCTTTGATGATGACCCAGCAGCTGCAACCTGTGGAAACACTCTCATTGGCTCTTCTGGTAGGATATGGCTGTTGCCTGGTAAAAACATTTGTCTCATGTTTCCTCCCACTTCCCTGCCTTCGGCTTCATTGGGTGCTCCACCTGAATTTAAATCAAGATTTGGCCTCATTATTCCATTGGTGTTGCCCGTCCCTACTCCACTAGCAACACCCATCAAATAAGGTGATCTTGTAAAAGAATGTGAGATATTAGAATTCAATATCTGAGGCGAAATTGGAGCCCCATGGGAATCTACCACGTAAGGCACATGACCAGAAGTAAACACAGCTGGACTGATAGGAAATGACGATCCAAGTGCTAGTCCATTATATGAAAAAGATAATGGTGGAGGTGAATATGTTATAGCAGGGGACACAGATAACATCCTTCCCATATTGCCAAGAGGAGAAACTGAACTTGCTCCAGAAACCAGAAAAGACTGTGCTGCATTTGGATATTCTTTTCTGGCGTTACTCTGAGAAATATCCCATGGTGCAGTTAAACTAGACAGATGGGTAGGTGGAAGTTTAGCGAAGTCTGAATCTATTCTGGGTCCCAAAATAGAAACTAATGGGTTATCCAATCTTGAGGGGTTATTATTGGATTTCGTATTGTACGTGTATCCTGTTTGTTGGGAATCATAAGCAGAAGCAGAGGCATCTTCAAAAGAAAGATTGTCATTCAAGTCAAAGTCTCGCATTGCAGGCCTAGAAGATGATGTTGGAGAAGGACTGCGATCTGGCTTTTGTAGTGCACCTGATCTCTCCACATCCCTCCAATCAGATGGTAAAGCTGGGCCACTATCATCACTTTCACCAAGACGATTAAGGTCCCAATTCAACCTTTCGGCTCTTCTAGTTGAACTAACTTCTACTGATGAGTCACCCGAAGGAAGACTAGTTGATGCTGGTATATTCCTTTCTCCACCATTTCCTCCAGAAAAGAAATCCATGGCTGCATTACCATCATCATCTGCCACATTCAGATCAATCTCAATTAAACGCCGCCCTGGTTTAAGGGGAGAATTATTCTCCTCGGCAGATTGTGTTCTGCCTCTTTCAGGGGTACGACGGGGCTCAGCTGGTCGGAAGGCACTGGTTGCTGCAGATCCCCTCCAACCAAGTTCTCCTTTGAAGTGCAATGGAGATGTGGGAAGGATGACAGGCCCTTTAGAAGCTGCTACCACTGGAATAGGAGTAGAAACAGTCCCATTATTGCAGTTGGAGGCAGATGCAGTGGCAACAATGGGAGGATGAATTAGCTCCCCAAGGCTTTCACCCTCTTCTGCTGGGATATCCTCATTTAAATCAATAATGCATCTTTTTGGTATCTGCTTATAGTCATCAGCATCTGCTATTTTTGTTTGAGCCTCACCTGTAATTGATTCTTGGGAAATTATTGTCATCTTACAGGATTCTGATTCTTGTGTAAAAAGTTTCATCTTGAAGCTACAGTGATCAATTTCCTCTGATACATATTTTTCTTGTGAGCTTTGACTGTCCTTTTCACTCTGTGGTTTGAAATCTATTTCCTCCTTTGAAGAATAACAAGAATTAGTTACATGTTCTTGAGGCTCCTTTTCATTATAAGCTTGGGCAAGAAAGAGATCGTTTTCTCCTCCAACAGATTCTGTTGTGCTCAAATGCACAGGTTCCCCTTTAACATGTTTTTCAGAGGAGCTACACAGGGGTTCATTATAGCTTTCAACCTCTTGCTCAACTTCCTTGGCAACTTGCCGAGCAACCTCTAAAGCGTCATCCTCAACAAATTGGAGATCAATTTCTGCGGCCCTTCTGACATCCTCTTCTGATTTATTCTGTTCAGGCCACCTCTTTGAAGCCTTATTTCCTACATCAAGTCCAGTTGAATTTTCCTCCATATTAATCCTTGAAGGTGACTCCCCATAAAGGCTTGTTACTGTGGCAGTATGTTTTCTATAGTCTCCATCTCCAACACCAATTCTTGTATCCTCCTGGTTTCCAGCAGAGTAACTGGTTCCAGAGGCCTCCTCTGCAGAATTACTGTTTCTTGTCTCACAGCCCTCTACAACCCCACATTCAGATGTTGGCTCTCTTAAACCTTTCCTGTACCTAGAGGAATCATCAACCATTTTCAGTGGCATATAGCTTGGCTTATGGTCACTGAAACTACTATTTATGGATGACATCATGCTTGTATTAATAGAACTTGAATCATTAAGTTGAAATCTCTTTTTTTGGCAACACTCGGTTCTCTTATCCTTTTCAGCAATCTTGCAAGAAATAAGACCCCCATTTATTCCTTTTGGGGATCCAGAGTCAGGGTTCTCAACTGAAGCCTTGATAGGCACTTTAAGATCAGCTGATGGACTAGATATTTCTTGTCCAAGTATTGGTTCAATTGATGCGACCAATCCTAGCTGTGATTCCTTTGTAATATGCTTATCTGTTGCCTTAAACGTATGAGAAATACCTGTCCACTCACCCGCATGTACCTCTGACTTTCGTCCTCCAAGGTCATCGTCCAACTCCATGGGTTCTGCACGTTCAGCCATTGTTTCTAGCTCTGCATCCTTAGCTTTTGGGGAAGACTGGATACATGTGGGTGGAACATCTTCAGCAGAGTGCACAGAAGCTTCTTCTGCATCAAGGCAGCTTTTATTGCTTGAGCTCTCAAGGTAACTTCGCTTAGAAACACATTCCTTCATCACAACTCCATTTTGATTCATTGTTCCAACCTCTTTAATGTCTTGGCAATCCTGCTGACAAACTGACACCACCCTATCCTTTGCTTCCATATTAACAGGTATACAATTTCGTTGGACTTTGCTTGCAGAAGCCTCCTCTTCATCAGAACCTCCTCCACAGTTACTTCCAATTACAGCAGACTTAGCAGCTTTGGTGCATCTTAAATCAGTTCCTTCCCAAAGCATCCCACCTTCTCCAACATGCACCTGCACAGAGTCATGGGTGGATCCAACTATAGGTTCAACCAATACTTCCATTTCCACATCTCCTTGTTTTTTCCATATATCAACCAGGTCCCTTGCCTTTCTCTGAATCTCAATGGTTTTGTGGTTGCAGAGCTGTTTAACTGATTTTCCAATGCTGTAGCCCTTTAGAGCCTCTTCATCTATAGGTAGCTTTTCAAGTGCATTTAGCAATGCACTAATGAACTCTTCCTTCATATTTTCACTATCACTTACCTTTCCTTTGCAAGCTTCTTGAACCCAATCATCCAGGGATCTAAGTCCACCTACATCAATGAAATGCTTCAAACAATTACCCTGCTCTGTGGCAGCTATCATAACTGCAATATTTATCCGCTTTGTAATTTCATCTGGGGACTTATTGATACAATCATTTTGCAATTGCTGCATAAAAGAAACCAACTGATCTACCCTGGAAAGGCTATCAAGGCCACCTTTTGTGTCAGGTAAGGTAGACACATCTACCAACTCGATACTATGTTCATTCTTCTGAGCTTTTGTACTACTATCTTCCAGCTTAGGAGAGGATATCTGTTGATGGCTATCTGCATCTTGATCTGACCAGTGTCTCTTCTTTCCCTTGCTACAATATGGACGACTCCACTCAGATGAAAGAGGTGCAGGCGAGGAAGGCCCTTGTGACTGGCCCTCGAATTGTGTAGGTGATGGCATATCTCCTTTCTATTGTGCTCCTTTTTGCTTCTGCAAATCATTGGTATTATGAGTACTTGAGACTATATAATTAATCACCAGAACTGGGAAAAAAAATTGTACGCTAAAAATCATGTTTGAAGAGCTCAAGCCTCAAAGTAAGGGAACATACAGCATTCTAAAGAGGTACAGAAAGTACACAAGAAAAAACAGCCACATGCATATACATTTAAAAAAACAAAAGCAAAATCTGGAATAATATGAGACAATTAAGAAGTTAAAAGAAAATTGAGGTTAGGGATTAATATGATTATATAAACATAAAAAAAAATTAAAGAGAATATGTCTTGGCTGTCCTTGCAGTCAACATGCTAATAAGCCATATAAATAAAGGGACACCCAAAAATATGGAAAACTGATGATTTTTTTTTTTAATTCAGCATTCTCTTGTGACTCTGATCATGCCCTTGTTTATTAACTTTCACATATAAATAATAAAATGTAAGAAATGAAGGTAATAAAATCTTGATCCATTTTTTGCCAAAGTAGCATATTTCCAAAACCCTTCTATACAAAACAATATGGATTAAAGACAGCAAGTTTTTGATTTGCACCAAAATCATATTCTGCACTTTGGTCTACACCATCCTACAAAACGTTAAGGTATATCAATGTCTATTTGTGCAAGGTTAAGGTCACTGTACTTCACAATGATTTCATTAATAACCACATTGTCATAAAACAACAAGAAGTCTCAAACATATCAAGTGTCAAATACACTCGGAATGGAACTTATAGTGTGTTCCTTAGAGAACAAATTGTTAGGTGAAGAGAAGAAAGTGAACTAGAAAACTCAGCTTCCACCAACTAGCATAGTTGAAAGAAGCTGTAACAGACCTGAAGATCATTATGAGCCCTGACAGTTGTTATAGGAAGATGGCCTGGAAAATGGAAACACAGCTTGAGAAAATAATTAGAATATCCATTGGTGAATAGTAACCATGAATAGTGAGCATGCCCCTTAGTGATTGAACACAAACACTGGCCATGACCCTGGAATTATTAATTAGTTCTTATTTAATCATCAATATAACACAAGCATTACTTTGCCAGATACACTAAATGGAATCCCCACTAGAGATGCTTTGCCCTCAATGCACCACTGGAACTTGGGTTTCCTCTTGTAAGGAAAATGTTGTAGTCTTCATCCAGAATGCACCAATATCTTTAGATGAATTTCTGTAATATTGGCCACTTAAGGCATTGCTGGAACAGTTTATTTGTTTGTGCCAATAAACTACCATAATTATCTCGATTTCATTAGAAAATTCAACTATTCGGGAAGCCATGTCTCCTTGAAACTTCTGATAACCAACAAGGGAAGAAATCTTGTAATTGAATATCCCAATCAGCAGAAGTTAATTTATCTATAGAAGTCCAAAAAATATTTGGCATGACAAACTTGAGACTATACTAATGGTTCTTATCCAGTGTATTGACCCAGATGTTATTATTTGCCTGTGAATTTAAATTAAAAAAATTATCTAGTGGCAATAATATATTTTGATCTGGAACCTCTAGCTGACAAATTTCGCTACCAAACATTTTTAGAGGTTCTAAAATCAGAACTGTTGTTGACAATGTTCCTTTCCTGTTCCCAAGTTGCAGGACCATGTCCTGAATTCATATCTTCATTTTGACATTCTGGTATGTTTTCAATGTTCCTAACTGACAGCATTAGGAACAAAGTCAAAAGTGACCGAAGAAAAAGTTTGAGACTAATTGTGTTGGTTTGGCACTAGGGAGGAATAGGCCATTTATGTTCTTGCCTTTCCAATTTCACACTTATATGAGCAAAAATATTATTTTGCTTATTTATATTGTTACAACAAAATCTAGCACCCCCAAATGATGTAAAGTACAAAGCATCATGGGGCTAGTCTTGTGAAACTTAGGAAGGCTACCCACTGTCACCTCAGTAGCTCTTCCTCACACTTTTGGTTGGCTCTTCTCCAACTTAAGGGGGTCTTCTCTAAAGATAGGATTTCTAAGGTTGTAGAGTGGAGGCTCAAGGTGATTTTGTTGAGTTAGCCTAAGCAAAACAAATGGTTGTAGTAGAATGGAAAATGAATGGTGTGAGAAAGGAATATGAAGGTAGAAACCCTAAGACCAAATGTCAATCCTTATATGAGCTAAATGGAGTCAAAGTGGTATGAATCCAAGTGGGTGAGTGCATGAGAATGAAGGCAATAGGGGCTCCTATGCATGCCCCAAATCAGCCTTAGCTTGCTGATTTTTATAGCAGAAAACGACATTGGAAAGCTATAGGTGCCATACCTAAGCATTTGTCATGAATGTGAGGTTATATCAATCTAACAAAATTGGGTTTATTATATGGTAGGCTAACATAATCACAATAGAAATAAGAGGGATGAAACCTCACATTACTCTATCCAAAATGAATCATAGTTCATTATAAAGGAAATCACAATATGCTACAAGGGTTTCCTAATATAAAATCAACACATAAAATATAAGTGCATAATAAAACCTCGCATTAAATGAAAATATATCTCAAATTCTCCATTAAGCTTGCCAAAATGATGTCCAATGTAGCCCAAGGGTAGAGTTCCTCTATACCCAAATTCTCCACCCCCACAATGGAGAGAGAGCTCCTCATGATATAGAGTGGGTCTCTTCTCTCATACAAATAAAATATTATTATTTTCTAACTAACTCCATGACAAGTCCAACAAATATTTTAATAATGGAGTAGTTAGACCTCTCCTAAATCCATGGTTGACCATGTTACATCATGTGGAAATTAGCCTCTCAAAGGCAATTCGCCCTCATCCAAAAATAGTAGTAGTATGCACCAAATAATGCTCATGAACGGGGTGCACCACCAAAAACAGGCATCAAACCAAGTCAAATGCCAAGTGTCCACATGGAATGCACCCTCCAAGAATGTGCATGTATGCAACCACTCCACATGGAATTCCAAAGTAACCAACTCCATGGATGAATGAATGTGCAAGATGCCAAGTGGATGGAGCACTCCACAAGAAACGATGAGTCAAAAACCCAAAATAGCAACTAGACCATATCCACAAAGCAAATCCAAGGAGATAAGGTCAAATTAGGGTTTTGACCATGCCAACACTCCATGAAATAATAAAATGTATAAATCCAAGAATAGCAAGAAATGTCTCCACAAGTGTGCCCTCCAAGAATATCTAAAAATAGCAAGAAGAAACCCTCCACATGTGCGCCCTTCAAGTATAATCTCCAAAAATAGAAAGGAGACCAAGTACAAGAGCATGCTAAGTCACGTGTGACCCTCCTCATGTGCCACACGCCTCCCAATAACAACCTCCATAACCACCCCAAATAAAATAATATATACTTGTCAAGTCAAAGAGGTGAGTGCACTCACTAATGATCGTCAAAAATATGCCAAGTGTAGCTGAAATATCAATACAGTAAAGATGAGAAAGCACCTAGAAGAGGTGCGCCCTAGAAAATTGTGCCATGTAACTACCTCAACCACCCAACAAAACATAAAATATTCTCCAAGTGAAGTGTGCCCTAGGAGAATGTGCCAAGGTGGTTAGAATTCATCGATAGAATACTCCTCCATATGCAATTTTATAAAGGTGTCCAACCAACCCAAGAGAGTGCACCCTAGAGAAGTGTGCCAACCTCTCTAAGAAACCAATAAAACATTACATGCCTTGAAAATTGTACCCAAGAAGGGGGGCGCAGCACTAGAAAGCTTCAACTAAGTCCAAATAACCAATACAAGTGTGAAAAGGAAGCATATAAAATAGGGTGCCCAAGCTATTAACCTTAATTTGGATAAATTAAATTAATTAACTTTTGAATAGTTAAATCGACCTCAACATGTGTGCACAAATGTTAATGCTCAAATATAACCATAGTCCTCCTCCCAAATAGTCACCAACAAATTAAATCACCATGAACATGTGTGCCAATGAGGGGTACACTTTAATAAAGTGGTGTACCATGTAAATAAAAGATGTTCTCCCTAGCAAAACCCCTCCATGATAACAACAAAACTTAAGGTCCAACCTAAAGTGGACCAACAACAAGGGATTATTAAATCAAAATCATTGTCTAACCTTAGGAAATGGTTAGATCACCATCAAATCATTACTAATGGTGAGGTGTTTGGGTGTGCAACTAAGGGTTATTATTCCTTACTAATGCTATTTAAAGAGGTCCCCACCCCCTCCATTTCACCCACCCTAGTAATTAATGGTAATGTTAAATTCTTAAAGTAAAAGTGGCATCTCCTTTATCTTTCATTTTCATCCAAAGTGGCATTCTCCTTTATCTTTTATTGGCATCTCATTTATCTTCCATTTTCATCCAAAGTGGCATTCTCCTTTATCTTTTATTTTCATCCTTTTACTTATTTTTTAACATTACCATTAATTGTTTCAGGATGTTTGAGAGTGATTCCAACCTCATTGGACTTCATATGGAGAAAGTAGAATTTTAGATCCCACTCAAAATTTAGCAAACTTAACGATTTTCAAGATTTGAAGATGAGCAAGATTGTAATGTTTCCACTGGATTCTATCATGTATGAGGGTATGGAACTGGCATTTATTCAAGGGCACCAAGCCCTTTATGTACCTTGATGTTGATGGCATTGATTGTTGAACTCTTTTGTCTCGACCCCAGTAAAAATGTACCCTTCACACAAGTATAAACTCTTCTATTGAACTTTACTCTTCATCATCATGTCAAGTGACTTAATGGTGTATGTGCACACCAACCTCCATCTTATTACATGTAGAGAGAAGAGTGGTTGAAGGGAAAGACAAATATGTGGGATGTGTTTCCTGATGATATGGGTTTGGACAGCAGCGTTGAGTTGGCATTAACCAACTTGGATATTAATGAATCAATGCTAGAGTCTATCACTTTTGATGATGGTGAACCTCTTGAGAGGTCATCCTCCACATCAATAGATGCACAAATTGCATTGGATATAGAGTAGGAGGAGAAAGATGGAGGAGAGAGAGCAGTGGTAATGATGTTGATCTTGATGATTATGACATGGAGGACTACTAACAGTCACGACTCATGAGCTATGAGATTCTTCCATCTAGAGTTCTAGTATCTACCCTATGGCTATTTTGTATTTTCCATTGGCATTCCCACCTATAGTATCAGACTTCAATGACTCTAACTCAATATTTATCTACATTGTAATACATTTTGATTTTAATGACTTAATGAGATTGAGAATGCTACAGCTTATGGTTCTAATTTCTTGTGTGTTAAGTGTTTGTCATTTGATCATCATTGATGTTACAATGTATTATGTTACATATTTTGTATCATGTAAATCTTCTAGTTTCTAACAAAATATGAATCTTTATGTCTATACTTCATTTTCGTATGTGTAATTTTCAAATTTTTTTCATAAGTATAATTTTTTTAAATAATGTCTTGTTTTCGGGGTCGTCGTGTCACATGTCAGACACTCGTATTTTCGTGTCATGTGTCATCATGCCAGGTGACTTAGCTCATAACCTATCATCATCTAACCCCTTGGAGGGCTAGAACCATCATCCATATCCAAGATAAGTATATATACCAACCCACCATAATGAGATAGCATGCTCCACATCCATCAAAAGTGCAACCAAGGGGTGATCAACAAGGAAAGAACATGTAAAATGACCACCAAGCAACAAGCACAATCTCCATCCAATCAAGGAGAAGTGAGACTCCCCCAACCAAAAATCTCCAACAAATGATATGATGCCATGAAGAGAAGGGGATCCATGGAGATGAAACCCCCAAGTTGGTCCAATGCTCCAAGAGTACCAGCAACAAATCTCCATCAATGTGATGAAAATCACAAGATGGGACCTCATACAATATAAGTTGTAACATATATCTTAGTGAAACTGTTTAAAAACAACTATGAATCACACAATTTTTCGACATCCTAGCCAATCAACTGTCTATCTACCAACTCTCCATTATCCAGTATATCATGCCCTCCTCTCCTTTCCCCTTAGTGTTGACTCTCCATCCCACAACCCCCCCAAGTCCCCCTCAAACAATCATTTTCTATGAAGACAGGTACTAGGATATCTACACTGCCCACCTTAACGAGCTTATTTCCCCCCTCTCCAATTTTGACTTCCTCGAGTCAACATACTCTAAGTATGCTTGTCTTTCCTCATCAATACGAGCAACGACCCTTAGCTCTTACCCTCACACCACCAGTTCCCCCTCTTACTCCTCTAAGTCCAATTCCAGTCCCATGAACAAGTGGTACGATGAGTGCAAAACCTTCCATAAACATATCCGTTACACCATTTTCCACGACCCCATTTCCTACACACCGATAAAGAAATATTATCAGTCCTTCCTCGACCGCAAGAAACACCTCTTCATAACACAAAAGGAAATGTGAATAGTATTCCTTACTTTGCCACTACCCAAAAGATTTCTGGCATATTTGTTTCCCTCATCACTCCAGCTTACCTACCAATATCAACCCTCAGTCCATGTGCACCCACATTGTTGCACCTGTCTTGGTCACCTCCCCCCCAGCCTCTTGCCACATGTTCTACTACACACACATCAAGCAAGCAATCTAGAAGATGAACACTACTAGGGATACAAATGAAAAGGGGTTCCAAGCAAAGCTCTTCAAACATGGCATACACTCACTAGTGCATCACATTGAAAAACAATTTAACCATGTTGTGCACTCAAGGTTCCCACCAACTTGGACCTACCATATCATCCACATCATTCATAAATTAGGCTCCAATACAAATCTAAATAAACTACAAAATGGTCATAGTGGGACACACATTCTTGAAGCTCTAAGACACTACACTTTATTCATAGCTATTTGAGGAACTTATGAGGAGAGATCTTAAGGATAGAGGATAGGCAAGTTTTAGACCAGGTTATCAAACAATGGATCATATCCTCACCCTGCAGGCCATCATTGAGGAACTGTGACACCAATATTCAATCGTCTTTTGTTGCTTTATAGACTTTCAAAAATCCTTTGACTTTGACATGCAAGAGACCATGTTCTACGATCTCAGAAACATTGTTGTCTTAGAGGCTCTCATAGCGACTATATCCGGGTCACTTGGATTGCCCCCTAGAGAGGTTGAGACCTAGATGACATTTTATGCAGAGCATTTCCTGAAGCTTAGAGATGGACTCATAGTGCAGCCCCCTTACATGCTTCAACACTGGATGCATGGGCTCAACGTCCCCCTAGGTTAGTTCAAAGTGGGAACTTTCACTGGAAGTTGATCTCCAAATCCTGCACAAGGATAGATTATGTCGTATCTACCATACACACAAGACAAAGACAAAGGAGCACTTTATATTCAAATGCCCCTGATACTATTATATACATGGCCGATTCCATTGCCTATTCAAAGAGTCTTTAATTCCCTTTCCACCTTTTTAGGTATCCAAAGCATTGGTACTTGGCATTATATTTGGGGGAGGCCCTTGGGGTCGGATCTCACATACTTCAGGCCCCCACTCAATCGAACACTACTCAAAGGATTACATCTTTCTTTTCGGTGTTCCCAATGGATAGGAGCACCAAGAGGCAGGCAGAGAGCAACACCATTACAACCCCCAGATCTATTAGACCCCAAAAGGTAGTCCATCCCCCAATAGTGAGATCCTTCCAGAGTTTCCGACTGAGATCCTGATTCCTGGGACAAGTTTCTCCCACTTTGTATCACCACTTATGTACTAAACAATCCCATTGACCTACTTTTGGTCATTTGTTGGACATTAATAAACTTGGCTTATCTTATCTTATCTCGACCTCAGATGAGATCCTATCATACCTTGCAAAAATTGCATTAGAGAGTGTCATGTGAATTTGTAACTGCTTTTTTTCCATTCAAAAAAAAAAGTGAATACTTATAGCCTTTTTTGAAAATAGATTTTTAAAAGATAAGGCTTTTGTATTGAGGTGCAATACAGACATAAATAAATAATATCAAATAATATAAATTATTATATAGCTAGTTAATTAGTGTGTATATATATAGGAAGAATTAATACATTCATCCATCCACTAAGCCCCACTGCTCTATCCAATTGCCTTTATAAAGATAGTGGCCCTACATGATCTGAGTTTTATTGGCCCGCAAGTCCTGAAGGGCTTGCTTTGCATAACCATTACAAGATCGTAAGGAAAAAAGATTATCCCTCGCCAATCCGATAGTTCAAGAAGCCTGAATATTTGGTTGTCACTTCCAATCTTTAGTAGGTCGAAAAACTAGGAAGGAGGTGATCCTCCCAGGAGAATCTGAATGGGGAGAGCCACACAACGATCAAATCTAAAACCACGGACCTCCCACATAAAAAGAACGAGACAACTTTGATCTGGTTATTGAAAGAATGTAGAGAGGGACCCACTTGAATATCGAAAAAAACACTAGGGAAAAACCTCTAAAGCGATGACTAGCTACTCGACAATGCTTGGAGACTAATCTATCTCTAGCTATGAGATCTCTTAGTGCTACCCTATCCATTGGTCATGTGTCATCCACACTTGGGTCTATGACAAGAACTCTTAAAAAGTATCTCAAAAGAAGGATGTCACGTTATGGAGGGTTAGTAAGATGTCTGAGACCTCACCAATATGATCGTTGAAAAAGTTAAATCTCTAGTTGTAACTTCCATCCCTAAGTAGGTTGAATAACCAGGAAGGAGGCAATCGTCTTAGAAGAGTCCAAATTGGGAGGGCCATGCAAGCCCTGAGACCTTTTGCATAAAAAGAGAAAGACACCTCTAATTTGGGTACTAAAAGAATGTAGAGAGAGACCCATCCAAGTCCCAAAAAAGATAATGGAACCTCCCTCAAATCTCATAACAAATGGGGCATCTAAAGATGAGGTAATTCTCTGACCCTAATTCATGTAAGTGATGAAAGCTTGTAAATCCTATCTAGACGACAAAGATGATGATCAATTTTTTGAAAGTTGATGCAAACCCACCCTGAACTGACCCAAGGGAATCTAGAGGGCATGAATCTAGTGCATGCACATATATGTGGGTTAAACAATGAAGCCCCTCCTCATCTACATGAAGTGTTCTCGACAAAAAGCCATCTTAGGGCTGAGGACCTCTGGAGGTGAAGTCTAGATAATCTGAAAGCACTTTTTATAAAAATCCTCTAATAATCATGTTCAAGTCCTACTTCAACAACAAGAGATGGCCTAGTGCATCTAGAGAATATTAGAAGGGGAGAAGGTAGTCGTCCTACTTCAACAACAAGAGATGGCCTAGTGCATCTAGAGAATATTAGAAGGGGAGAAGGCAATCAAGGGAGATATCCATTGACTAAAGTAACCTAGAGGCCTCTGAGAACCAGCACCAAACCCATCCAAACAAACCTACAAAAGCAAGGTACTCAAAGGAGCAAAGAGCAAGCTAGGGGTACTATGCCCTGCACAAGGCCAAACCAGCAAGGGTCCCTACTCTATGAAGGAAAGACACTAGCCTTTAAATGATCTCCAATTGCAAAGGATGTGCCCCAAAATATGCGTAGATGATATCCTAGGGGTCATGTGCTTGCACCAAATGATGTGTTGTAACATAAAGGACTATAACCTCTTGATACGAGACCAACCAGTTCAAAACAAGCTAGACCCCCAAACCTCTGACCCATAGAGAACTATGGGTTTAATAAATGTGTCTAAAAGGTGCATGTTGGACGAGATATCCTTAAAGTGGTCGTAGAAATATCATCTCTCCAAAAGGGAAAGAAATCCATACCCTTTGTTGAATCACGACTGGAAGGCCTATCTCTAGCAGTACCAAGGGCCTACAAATCGAACTCCTAAGTAAGTGTATGTTGTGATCAACTCAATCTCTTCCCCCAAGTGAAAGTGGTACGAGGAAAGGATCTGTTGTGATGCAATGAAAACCATTACCTTGGCTTTACCAAAGTTGGCAGTGAGTTGTCAAATATCACAAAACTATGAAAGGGCATCTATCTATCTTGGCAGCCCCTCTCGAGTGAAGGCCATGATGATCACATCATTTGCAAATGAAAGGATAAAGATCAATGCATGATGAACAAGGCAACCAACCCCATCTTGGATATGCTCACCAAGAAATGACACAAGCCCAGCAATATAGATCCCAAACAACATCAGAGAGAGAGGGCTCCCTTGCTTGACCCCAATGGTGCTCCTAATGAAATCCAAAAGGCCATGCACTATGTGGAAACAGTCAAGGATCGAAACATAGTGTCATGACGACCACCAAGAGAGTCTCAAAAATGCTAATGTAGCGGAGTCTCTAAACTACTATCTCTTGAGACCAAGTCAAGCACCTTATGAAAGTCTACAAACCAATGTTGTATATCTCGTCTTGAGGAAAGTATCGGCGAAGGTTTGGAATGTAACTTCTCAGTGGCATCGGCGGAAAATATCGGAATATCTCGGAAAATGTCGCAAGATAGGGGTCTAACTTGGAATATCTCGGAATATTTCAAATATATCGAACATGTGTTTAACTCGGAATTTATCGGAATATCGGAGATATATCGAAGAGATATACAACACTGCTACAAACATCAGAAGACTTTCAAAGAGCAGTGATGCACCTCCTTGATAATGGCCCAAATTCTAAAGATGTGATCATTGGTTTAGCGTCTTGAGCAAAACCCTACCTACCCTTTGGCCTGAGAAGACTCTTACTTGAGCTCATTGAAAAACCAAAAACGAAGCATTGTGGCATAGAGCTTGGCAAAGATATGCCCAATCATGATAGCCTTGTAGTTGTTCAGATCCAAGTTCTCTCCCAATTTGAAAATCAGGGGGATGATGAGGCGAGACTGGGTTAATGGAAGGCCTAAACAGACAACATGATTTTATAAATCAACAATACGCAAGACAAGAGATAAAATACCATAATTGAGGAACTTTGTCTAGAGGCCTTCCTCATTTGTAACCCTGTTAGTACTCATAACCCCAATAGCTCTTTGAATATCCCCATAAGAGAAAAATGGCAAGGGGAGGGTATGTTCATAAAGGGTTGCCCCATGATATCATATAAGGAGGTAGTGTGAGAGAACATGGACTAAGGGTCAAGATCGAGGGGAGGGGTCAAGATCGAGGGGAGGGTGTGTTCTGTCTTGGAAAGAGGGTGCCCTAAAAAGTCTTCGATAAATGGAGGGGGCCTGCCCACATTTCATATCCCTCGACTGAAAAATTCCCATTTTTTACGACGGAGGAGACATCAATAAGCTCCATGGAGGTGGGGGATGGAAGGGGGGTCATGAGATAGAGTGAAAAGAAACTACCTATGGAGGACCTTGCATTCCTCATCATACTAGCAGTTCATGGAGAAAAATCCAAGTCTAGGAGTGCAGAAGTTGTGGTGAATGCTATGTGGATAGGAGTCTAGGGAAGCCTCCCAGATAGATTTGGAGGGGAGCTCATATTTGGCTGAAGTTGGATCTAGGGAAGCAAACCAAGAAAGGAGTGACAGCCACAGACAAAGACAAGAGGTGTAAGTGTTTGAAAAATCCATCGTCAAATTGGATGGTAGTCCAAGTATCTTGTGAAGATGTTGCTATGAGGGGAAGTGGGTAGAATCACTGAGCAAGAAGGTGATGGGAGCATGGTCCATAATGGGGAGATGAGGGCGCGATCGCAAAGTGAGAAGGTGATGAGGGGATGGTCTGTGATGGGAAGAGGGGGCGGAGACAATAAGGTGCTAGATGCAAGGAAGTAGATCTTGGTTGAAAAGAACATAGTCAACCACGCTAGCCCCACCACCATGTGGTAGACAGGGGAAGTCATCCAAACATAGAAAATGGACAATAACAAATTGGAAGAAAGGAGAGAAAAAGAAAAATGTTGCAACACTATAACTGAAGATAGAGCATGATAGTGTGGCTTTGGTGAATTAGATCACAAAAGGAAATTTCAAGTGATACCACTAAAATCCTATGTATTATAAATACTAACTATATATAATAATATATAATGCTATGCTTCCCAATAATGAACAGACAACAGGGGCTAAGGTAAGTCCCCAACAGTTTTGGAGCCCCCTGAAAGAGAGATTGATAAATTTCAACTTCGACAGGGCAGCTAAAGGAAATATAGTTTTGCCTAGAGCAAGAGGGGTTATTAGATATTGGGAGAGCAAACTCTCAACGTGTTTCTGTAACATCTTCATCTCGAGTACAAACAACCATGCTGAGATGGGGACTTTGATAAAGGAAATTAAATTAAGCCTTACAATGGGATTGATATGTCTAGAAACTAAAGGGTTATTAGAACTTCTAATTCAATTTTTAAACAACAAGAATAAGTATCCCTCATGAGAATTAGATAGGAAAATCACATGGGTTAAGCAAGCACCAAGGAACTTAAAGAAGGTCGTGTTTCTCCATGTAAGATCATCCAACCAATTTATAGACTAGTTGGCCAATAGAGATAAGATAAGATGAGACTAGTTGGCCAATAGAGATAAGATAAGATGAGACTAGTTGGCCAATTTTATTAATGTCTAGCAAAAGACCAAAAAAGTAGGTTTTGAAGCCCCCTAAAAGAGAGATCAATAAAGCTCAACTTTGACAAGGCAGCTAAAGGAAATCTAGTTTTGGCTAGAGCAAGATGGATTATTAGATATTGGGAAAGAAAACTCTTAGCCTTTTTCTATAACATCTTAGGCTCAAGTACAAACAACCATGCTAAGATGGGGACTTTGATAAAGAAAATTAAATTGAGCCTTATGATGGGATTGAGATGTCTAGAAACTAAAGGGTAATTAGAACTTCTAATTCAATTTTTAAACAACAAGAATAAATATCCCTCACGGGAATTAGATAGGAAAACCACATGAGTTAAGCAAGCACCAATGAACTTGAAGGTGGTCAGATTTCTCCACATAAGATCATCCAACCAAGTTATAGACTAGTTGTCCCATAGAGATAAGATAAGATAAGACTAGTTGGCCAATTTTATTAATGTCTAACAAATGACCACAAAAGTAGGTCAATGGGACTAAAAGTACATCCAAGAATTAAATGTACAAAATGGGAGTGCAAAACCAACTCTTAGAACAATGCCAAAAATCAAAATATCTAAGCTCATAACTAACAGCTCAATTTGACAGCTATACCTTTGCCTTCATGGACACCACACAACATGACACCCTTGCAACAAATGGCAACTCGATGAGTTACCCTAATCATCTTCTCCTTTGACGACTCCTAACACAACACTTCCCATGATCTTTCTGGCAGCTTGTGACTTTGACAAGGGTTGTCTCTTTAAAAAAATTGGTGCTCCATTTTTCTAATGGAATGGAGGCTCTTTTTTATTCTCAAGTCTATTCTCTAGTACAGTGTATCAATTCACTCCTCTTTTCAACTACTCTTTTCGCTACAAGAGTTCTCTCGACAACATTCTTGTTATCAACTGCATGTACAGATTTATGCCCATAATGTATACAGATTATGCCTCTCGCTCAACAAAGTCCCACTCTTTTCTCCACTCTTGTGTGTGATTACAATCTCTCATTGCCTTCTCTAATCCCTCAACTCATCCACCTGATTCCTCAGCCTCTCCTTACCATAGCTCTAATACCATGTTGTTTTACACACACAAGCATGGAAGGGAATACACATTAGAATGACAAAGATTGGACTCATCCATATCATTAGATGATATATTGTTTCATTACATAGTAGAAGAAGAAGGGTACATTACGTAACTCCCAAATACCTAACTAATAACCACTACATTAATTACTATATTAAATGCCTTGTTATTACATCACTTTATTAGTGAGACATTATTGTACGTCTAAGTCCTAATATGTCTAAGTTCTAAATATGACCACTATCTCTAATAGTGTTCATCTAAAAAATATGTTGTTTTCAATGCAGTCGGAAGAAAGGGAATCAATTTCAAAGCATTTGTTGAAGTTGAAAGACATTAGGGACCAGCTATCAGCCATTGGATGAGAGGTAGCGGAAAAAGACATTGTGGTAACTACCCTCAAAACTCTACCACCTTCTTTTGAAAATTTTGTAGAAAAACTCAATATTAGTTGAGAAGTTGTCAAGTCAATTGTCGCACAAGGAAAGGTGGAAGAAATAGATTGGGAGAGGCAATAACACCTCTGAAAGCACTTTTTCTGCAAAGTACAAAGGCAAGCAAAAGCAAGGAGGAGGGGCAAACAACAGGGAAACAGCACCTATGACTTCAAATTCAAGTAAAAGTAAGAGTAGAACTAAAAAACTGTAATACCCCAAGACCGAGGCCCAAATTGTAAATATGAAGATGTTTTATAGGCTGGTGAGCCAGTTATTATAAGCTAGGAGGCTTATGTGTTGAATTAGGCCGGAGAGCCTAGATGCTAAAGGCCAGTGAGCCTATTTTTGTATATGTAAACACTCATATCATTAAAATAATGCATCGTTGCATGTAGACCAACCACAATGAAAGAGTATGGGGAGCTAAACTCCACTAGGAAGGGAAAAGGGAGGGCTAAGAGCCTAGATAAAGGGGCTAAGCTAGAGGGCTTATCTCAAAAGGAATATTATAATTTTATTCCTAAAGGCTATGGTGAGGATAATTATTTTATCCTAAGTTCTTATGGGAAGGTGAATGAAACCCAAGTGGAGAGGAACGAGCTCCTGGAGAGCCATGTGTCATCAAGGGTGCATGCAGATATATGTGGGGGGAAATAGTCCATTTTTCCATTCTTCCAACTCAGCCATTCTCCCCAAGCACGAGAGCATTCACGATTTTAGCAGTCACCCCAGTAATCGACCTCTGAAACCTTCACGTACTCCTGGAGATATACGTGGTACCTTGCCCGAGCCAGCACGGTCCCTTAACCGAACTCTGGTGTTACCATTTCCCGTACCTTTCCAGTTATGAGCAACGTCCTGTTCCTTGCCTAGACGTTGTTGTTGCCCACAACAGTGCCATCACTTATTCCATACCCTTTTTTTGTTACTACCTTCACCTGATCTTGTTCCTGGTTGACTTAAGAGTTGGATTGAAGAGGCGGCTTGTCAGGCCCGTGAGCAACTCTCTCTAGGTAAGAGAATTGCTGAGGAATTGATTTCCTGAGGAAGACCAACTACAACTACAAAGCTCTGAGACTTCCTGTCTGGCCTGTTGTTGAAGCCCTGAAAGGGAAGTGGGGCAGCCAAAGGACTGTTGAGCAGAGAAGGGGCACGCTTCCTGGGGTGGGACAAGCATGTGGGGAATGAGAGGTTGTAGGATGATAGCTTGAGTTGGCATCTGTAATGAAATCCTTCTTGTTGACTGTGTAACCTCAACCTAGATAGGAATCCCTTTACCCGGGTGGAGTTTAGTCCCAGCTCGGGGGTGACCCACTGCTGAGAGCTTTGAGCAGTGTGGTCTAAGGTTGGGAGGTTCATGGAAGGTTTGCACGCAGTTGGTGGTCTTCTCTAAAAGATAAGTATCAATTGTGTGGTTATTTACTTATTGTGTATTTCTACATGTCTTTACTTATGAGTTTTGCATGTGTATGTTGTATGTATACTTTTACTGTTTTTTCCGCATGATTCTGTGTAGTTTCAGAATATATCTGTCTGTATTAAATTTGTATAAACATATACAATAGAAATGAAAAATTGTTATGTGGCATAGCCCAACGGCCTAAGGTTGGGGACGCTACAAAAACTTAAGTGTTACTACAATGGAAAGGCATGTCATCTGAATGTTGAATATGGAAAAGGGAAGTATGATTTGGAGCATGGTAAGATGACTAAGAAGCAAGAATTGTTGAAAAAGAGAAAAAAGATGACAAAGAAATTTACTATTTTGTTTCTTCTCAAGTTAAGGCAAGTCTTCAACTTTGTATTTGATTTTGGTGCATCAAAGCACATGACAAACAAATTTGTATTTGATTTGTTTGTTGAGCTCGTTGAGGACAAATCCACATTGCATTTGGTCATTCTAGGTGATGATAGAACTCATTTTGTGGAATGAAGAGGCAATGTTGAGATTAAATTAGGAGGTAAGACCTTCAAATTCAAGGATGTACTTTATACTCCCAGCCTAAGGAAAAATCTTCTTTCAATGAGTGAATAATCGGCCAATGTAAACATTTGGATGTGGTCTTCAATGGAGATAATTGTCTTGTGGTGGTGAAGAAGACGTAAAAAGTTCTTGCATCGGATGGAAAGGAACATGGCCTTTATAGGTTTTTGGCAGGTGAGGTCACAAAATCACATGCCTTGGTGACAAGCACTGAAGTAGCAGCAATACAAGCGGCAGCTCATTGTGGCACCAAAGATATGGCCATGTCAATTACGTTATCTTTCCTTACAAGCAAAATCCAGAATGGTACTTGGATTGCCTAGGTGTAGAATTTTGGAAAACTAATGTTGGGGTCTTTATGTCACATACAAGTATGCCAAAAGCTTATTGGAGAGGTTTGGAATGGTTGATTGTAAATTAGCAACTACACCTATAGAAGTTTGGCTGAAATTATCAGCCACATTTGAGTCAAAACCAGCAAATGAATGTATAGATAGCTAGTGGGAAGCTTGATCTACTTCACAGCCAGTAGGTTGGATTTAAGCTTTACAGTCAGCTACATATCTAGATTTATGACAACCCCAAAACACTACTCATTTTGAATGGCAGATAAGAGGATTCTGCAGTATGTCAAGAGTACCTTAGAGTATGGCATTCTGTATGGTAGATGTAAGGATTTTCGACTCACGTGATATATAGATTCATATTGGGCAAGGTCAATGGATAATAGGAAATCCACCATAGGATATATTTTCAACCTCGTCACAAGTGTTGTTTCATGGTTGAGAAAGAAGCAACATGCAGTGTCATTTTGCTCCACTGAAGCAAAGTATAGGGCAGTGATTAATGCAGCTTGTAAGGCAGCTTGGTTGAGAAGGATACTTGCTGATTTGCAAGTCACATGAGCTGCTTCTACAAAGCTCCACTGTGACAATCAGGGTGTACTAAAACTGGCCAAGAATTTGTTTGTTTCATGATCATACCAAGCATGTGGAAGTGCAGCCACTTCATCCAACAGTTGCTGGACGACAAGCAAATAGAGCTGCAATATTGTGTAACCAGGGAGAATACTATAGACATATATATACCAAGCCTCTCAATCCATATAAGTTTATATTTTAGAAATAAGCTTGCTATAACTTGCAGTATGACCGTTAATGGGGGATGATAAAGTATGTGTAATGGTCATACCTATAGGACGTAATTTAGTCACCTAAGTTAATAACGTGCATATCAGTACATGGTACATAGTTGTTATGTCATAAGCTAGATTAGCATAAGTCATTTTTTATTAGATTTTCACTAATTGGAATTTGAAGAGTCACTTTGGAATTTATAGTCACCTTGACTTTTACATATAAAGTTAATCTAGCTTGCAACAGAAATGGCTGGAAACCAAGAAAAATTAGCCATAATTCTCTCAAAATCGGGGTTGCTTAACGAAAGCATTAACACTCAGACAAAAATTTTAAAATGCAAAACATTTCCATTTGTTCAATCCTCCAAAATCGGATTTTTACTCTAATTGTGACAATATCAACACAATTTTGTTTGGAGTGTATGGTTTTTGAACTTGTACTAAGCACACACATACTCTCTAGGGTATCAATGTGTGGAGTTTTCACGGTGCATTAGCCATATCCGGCCTGCCTTATGATAACACCAAGGTCCTTCTGTTCATCCTAGCCATGGCTCACATGTGTTGAGGTCCCTCCTCTTAAGTTCCCTTACTATATGGTCTAGATGTGTGATTGTGGTCTCCCAATTGATGTCTGATGCTATGGTGGGGTCCCCCTTTAGCCTAAACTTCGGTCTTTGTCTACCTTGGTCACATGTTTGGCTATGACAGACACTTTGGCCAACCCATTTGGGTCACTCCCTTGCTACTTGGATCTCTCTTGGGCCTCATACACTATAGTTTAGGCCTTGGCTAGTTGAGGAGCCAACCTTGGGCCACCAAACCCCAGTAATTCGTTAGGCACACTCTTTGAGGTCTTTACTTGATCAAGCTTTCTTTTGCCATGACTGAGTTGAGTGCACATTGTAAATTGTTATTTTCACTATTTATATTGTGCTTATGGCCCATGGTTTGCACTTTCCTACAATACAAAGGAGTGTTTTCCATGAGTTACCTATGATATATTTCTAACCCTCACAATATGCAAGGTCAAAACCTGCGTATTGAATTTTCTAAGAATAATAACCTATCTATCTTTCTTCCAAGGAAAATCCTCTCGAGGAAACTCAAGGCATGCTTATCCACATTCGTGAATGGTATCCCTAGTAAACTCGTTGATGTACACTAGTGCGCCTCACCTAGAGGGGGATTAGAATTGGACACATGTTGGCATGGAACCAGCGAAATCCCCAACAAAATTGACGACAACCAATTGAGCTAACCCCTTGGGCTAATAACCTATCTATCTATCTAAGGTAAGGCGTAAAATATTGAAAGCCAGTAAGGTAAGGCACAACATATTGAAAGTCAATAGGTATGGTAAGGCGTAACATATTGAAAGTAAGTAATAAGGAAGGAAGGTAAGGCATACAGTTGGCTACGCCCCTATTTACGCCACTCCTTGTCGTTAAGGGTCTCTAATCTCTCTTCTCATACATAGAAACTCTATCATATTACTAGTTTACTCTTGATCTAACACTCTCCTTTCACCTTCCATGTTCTTGGGCTTGTTGGGATAAGTTGTCTCCATCAACCCCCCACCTATTAAAGGCTGCTACAGTTGGTACTCACCTCTACATTTGCTTAGATGCTTCTTTGTTGCATCAGTTGGTTCTGTTATCACACAATCTGTACTTGCCCAAAGCCTAAAGGCAAGTAGGCCTAGATTGGCGTAACACGGAGGTAGCCATGTCACTGTCACCCCAACAGGGTACCTCTTTCTCTTTAGAAGGAGGAAAGACTCACAGACGTCCCTAGACCTAGTGGGTTGATGAAGGGAAAGAAATAGTAAGAAAACCACCCCTCTCTCTAGGTCACTTAGCCAAGTTTAAGTCTTGAAAGGATGAAGCAAAAGGAATATAAAGGTGTACCTGACCCTTACCAATACAACAGCAAACGTTAAAGGCAATAACAAGTGATAATAATGCTTCAACAAGACAGTAAACTTGTAAATATACTCTGGCAGTCTGTGTATACAGCTAATGACAAGTAAATGATAGCAATGAGCAAATAATAACAGCTGCAATTTATATCAACAAGAACACACTTGTGTAGACAATGTGAACATGTATTAAGAAGCATCAACGATATTACTTTGTCTCATGTGAGTTCTCTAAATGTATCAACCAGCAATTGAATTTAAACAGGCTGCCAATGATAACTGTAACAGCAGCAGAGATAAGTTATGAAAGCAGTAACACACTTCAGAAAAAGTACCTTAATGAGGCACGACACATACAATTTTGGCATTAAATGATAACAACTTGCCTAGTACAATTTTCTGGGCAGTTTATAAGTCAGTTAGTAGGCTGATATTGGCTGCAAACAGTGGCTGTAACAGCAGTTATAACAGCAGCAACAGCTTCAGAAATGAACTTAAAATAACAACAAGAGATAGTTCAAAGCCTTAAAATGATAGGGCCTAGGCTTGTGCAATTTCTGGATATGTTTGCTTGGTTAACAGGCTTGGTAAAGCTGCAAACTAATGGCTGTAACAGTGATGTTAGCAGCAGCAAGCTCTAAGATTAGTAGTCTAGACTATGTTAGTAAATTAGTAGGGTATAAAATAGAAAGCTTTAGTTGAGGTTGGTAGTCTTGTCAAAAGTAAGAGGAGAGGACCAGTGCCTTTTAGGGGTAGATGGAGTTAAGGAGACGACCTCTTTGAAGGCTGAAAACATATGATAATGCACACAATTCAAGAAAAGCCAATACCTAGGAGGAATAGCACCTTAAGTCCTCCTAGGCTTCTTGACCCTAAGAAGGGAGGTGAGCTAGGGTGTAGGCACTTCTAGGCCCTAACACCTCCTTCCTCTTGAAGAGTTTGTGGATGAGAAGTATCTTGAGCACAATAACTAAGTAAAGACCTCAAGGGAGCTAGCACTTTAGGGCCCTAGGGTTTCACTAATTATTGGATCAATTTATGAAGCTAGGCAAATAAAAAGTAAGAAAGTTAGCACTTTAAGTTTCTTACTTCAAGCATTAAATACACCATGCAATTTCATAATCTTGTATGAGCAAATAAAACCATACCATTAACCATTCAATAGATGACAAAATGCAGATTTTACTTACTTGCACCAAGAATAATCATGAATATACCATGCAAG